>JAPEVC010000247.1:0-50732 GCA_027946555.1 Gnomoniopsis sp. IMI 355080 | reverse complement strand
GTCGCATTCCCGCCCCTAAACCGCGACGACAAGCGAGCCCTCGCCGGCGTGAAGGTCGTCGAGATGACCCGTGTCATTGCCGGTCCACAAATCGGCGCTATCCTCGCCGCCTACGGCGCAGACGTGATTCGCATTAACCCCCCTCACCTCCCCGACATCAACATCATGCAGCTCACCCTCAACGCCGGCAAGCGCACCATCGGCATCGACCTGCGCAAGGAATCCGACGTCGCCATCGTCAAGTCCCTCGTGGCCGACGCGGATGTCTTCATCAACGGCTTCCGCATCAACAAGCTTCCCAAGTGGGGCCTGGGGCTCAACGACCTCCTCAAGATGGCCGGCGAGCGCGGCCGCGGTATTGTCTACGTTAGTGAGAACTGCTACGGACCCGATGGCTACTATGCCGAAAGGCCTGGATGGCAACAAATCGCCGATGCTGCCGCTGGGTCCGCATATGTCACTGGCAGGTCTCTCAAGCTCCCCAACAACGAGGCGGTCCTGCCCAGTCTGCCCATTTCGGACATGTCCACTGGTGTACTGGGCGCCGTGGGCGCCATGCTGGGCCTCAAGCGACGCGCCGTCGAGGGTGGCAGCTACTATTCGCACGCCAGTCTTGTGGGTGTCAACGCCTATGCCCTCAAGGAGGAGGTTGGCTTGTACCCCGAGGAGATTGTCGAGGAGTGCAAGGAGCGCTTCCAGTGGGGCGAGATGAGAGGCCAACACCATGTGCTCGACCTGCTCGTCAATGTATGGAACGGCTGGAAGAAGGTATTTGGTAACTACTTGGAGGTCGGCAGCGGATGGTTCCAACATTTCAACAACAGTGCTTTTGGTGGAAAGAAGCTGAGTATCCTCAAACCCGTGGTCTCTTTCGAGGAGGACGACGCATCAAACCCTGAATGGCGAACTCCTAGCGTGCCCTACTGTTACTCGCCGGCGGACTCTACCAAATTTGAATGAGGGTGTCATCTATGCGAAAGGACGAAAGTGTAAATAGTCAGATACTAATGAAACATAATGACCTGTTCTAAAACTACCTTCAAACTAAATGTGCTGCAACTTCTTATTGAGAAATCACAGGCTCGACAACCAGCCACGAGACAGATAAATTCTCAGCAACGTGGCATTCACATACGTTTTATTGCTTACCACCTTTCTATAATGCAAGCGGCGTGTAATAAACATGGTGACACCAGAGCAGCAGCAGCGAGGTAAGCAATACGCATACCTAATGACACCTGACTGCCTATTCCCGGTCTACTGTGTTCCGTCATCGTGCTGGGCCAGGGCACTCTTCCGGCTCTGACAACGATGGCCTGCTACCCAGCTAAGCTCCAGGTGAGCTGGACATAGGCTCATCTTCTGATTCCTCCATGTCAGTCTCGGCAGTAACATCAGACTCAATCTCAATCACGGTCTTTGCAAGTGCGTTGTCCCGACCACCGTCTCCTTCAATTGCTTCCATGCGACTGATGAATTCAGACTGAAGCCGCTGCAGATATCTGCGTAATGTTTCATCATCCATTTCACTGTCGTAAGCCTGCTTGAGTGTCTCATGAAGATTGAGAACAAGCTTTCTGCGTTTTGCCACTTTGCGAGATTCGGAATTCTGTCTGTTGGCCTCTGACGCCTGTTTCAAGGCGTTACTTACATCTTCGGCGACGTTCAGGAAGCGCCACGGGAAGCCGATGGCTCTGGCTAGCTTGATACCATAGTTCTCGTCCTGGACAGTACCAGAGTCGATCTTGTACAACATTGTCATTCTCGGGATGCCGTCCTCAGCAACCGTCGTCTCTGTCGACAGATGCAAATTGAGGACACCAGGACGGTCCTCCAAGACTTGAGCAAGTTCAGTGAAATGAGTGGCGAAGAGAACTAACGCTCTGCTTTGCACCAACGCTTCAGCCGTTGCGATGGCGATGGCCAAGCCATCCCGAGTACTGGTGCCGCGTCCGAGTTCGTCAATTATGGCGAGACTTTTGTCGTCGATGTTGTGCAAGATGAAAGCCATTTCTCGCATTTCAACCGAGAAGGTGGACATGTTGGATTCGATTCTGTCATCCGTTGATGTACGGGAAAACAAGTTGTGTATAATCTTGAAGGAGGCATACTCTGCAGGGACGAAGCATCCTATTTGCACCATGACTTGCAAGAGGGCAACTGCTCGGATGTACGTACTCTTCCCACTCATGTTGCATCCGGTGACGATCTGAAAAGCATACTGCCCCGAGGCATAGTAATCGTTCGGAATAAACTTGTCCAATGACTGTCAATACATGAGGTCAGCAGAATTCATTTGTAGTCAAAGAAGGCAACATCACCTTGGAAGCGCGCTCTCATGGGGAGACTCACCATGTCAAGAAGTGGATGTCGAGCTGACTTCAGGGCCAAGGTTTCCCTGAGTTCCGGCTTGACATACTCTCTCGTGGTGACCGCCTGTCCAAATGAAGCCAGCATATCGAGAAGTGCAATGCTCTCGCAAACCTTGAATAAGTTCGGTATTTCCATCCTGATCGTATCCAGAAGCTGCTGGACCACCTTGTCGCTCTGCATGATAACCTCATCCACGGAGTCAGTCATGCGCTGATTGAGTTTTACCATCTGCAGAGTTTGGCACTCAAGAAATTCCTTCTTTCGCACGCAGTTGATGAGGGCACCCGGGATAAGACCGTTCTCAAAATCTAGCACGCGGAAACGAAGCCAGTATCTGCGCCTATTTTCGAATTTCAACTCTGCGGCTAGGCCCAATCCAGCGTTGAGTTCTCCAACATGTTGATGCATATCATCGGTCGCCTCTTTGTACGTGGTCCTGGCCACGTCCAAGAGTCCGTGGATACCAGAACGGACAGCATAAACTCTCTGGTTGCGCAGATCCAGGGGCTTGTTGACCCAAGCCACGTCGTCGTTGATGACTGCTGCAATGCGGTCGAGTATCCTAGTGGTAATTTCAGGCCGGCAATGATTGCGGATCTTGTCGAGTAGGTCGCATCGAGCGGCAGCCAGTGACTTGAAGACAGCGGGGACGGAGACAACAAAGTTCTTGACCATAAGCACGTCGTTGATGGCTTGCTCACTTGCCTCGAGCGATGGCTGGGTGGGCAAGACGATGAGCTTCGTAAGCAGCTTCTCCACGTCGCCAAACGATTTGAGAGCTGTTCTAACTTCGAAGAACATGTCCTCCTTGGTACATAACTCTTCAAGCGCGGCGTATCGAGGTTTCAGGACAAGTTCGGCCTGCGTCGATGGTTGTAGGATGTTGCTACGAAGCTTTCTCGCACCCATGCGGGTCAGCGTTCGATTGAGCAGACCGAAAAGGGAGGCTTTCGAGGAAGGGTTCTGCAAATTCTGAACAAGTTCTAAGGCTTGAATCGTGGGGAGGCTGATCATCATCGACTCTTCGGATGGCTGGTATCTAATTCGAAGAGAGTGATTGGCGATCCTGAGGGAGAATTCGAGCTCAAGGTATTTCATTGCCTGATACAAGGGACGGATTAGCCCGTGGTGTCACATTGGTATGTAGGAACGTACTGCAGAAAATGAGCAGGTGGCATAGAAATTGCCCTCAATAGCAACCTTGATGGCTTCAATATCCTCCTTGAATGCCAGTGCCTGAAGAAATTCGAGTCCGGCAGTTTCCGACCAGTATTTCCTGTTCAGTGGAACCACGGGCACACCGGGTAGCTCCTCCTCGATCGTGGAGCAGAGGCAGCTTTTGGGGTTGGGTGGACAGGCAGTTGAGACGATGAGGATTTGACTTGGCTCGAATACAGTGACTTTGTGGATTGTCTTGACGTAGGACTGATTGTCGCAGATCTGACTGAGGACAGCTTCGCCGGTGGAGACATTGACGAAGGCAATTCCAACTGAAGGAGCAATGCCACGAGCCTCACTAACGGCACATATGATGTGTGAGGCTTCACCCCCGCCAATGGATGAGGCAGCACGAGATCGACGTCCGCTCGGAGTGGACGCGTTACTGTATGCCGGGGTAGTTCCTGAAGCAAGCGATTCGCGCCGCGATGATGTCTGTGATGCATGGCGGGCGCGAGATTGAATACTGTCCGCACTTGGTGTTGATCGATCCGAACGACGACTGAAGTATGAGCTATAAGGCACTGAGGATCGTGAGATGGACATGCTTTCGGGCACAGCTACCAGCCGACTTGGTCCTGGGGTTGCTGGTGCCATGACTTTTGCCTTAGACTGCTGCGTAATGACCAACGATTTGGTCTCGGACTTGCTGAAGAATTCGAGATGTCCCTATAGTGTTCAAAAGAAACGCAGACACGAAACTCATGTAGTATGGCGACCTATCCGTGGGTAGAGTTGTGTTACTGATGCTTTCGGCTAGCTCTCTAGAGGCATGCTCGAAGGGGCACTGAACAAAGAAGATGTAGTAGGCGTAAATGAACCCGAAAAGGGAAATGTGGTAGGTGAGTAAGGCCAGCGAAAGTGTCAAGGACATGCCGAGCAGGTCAATCTAGGTCGCTGCCTTCAAGGATATGTTATGAGTCTCTAGGACCGCTTGATAGCTTCGGATACGTCTTCGCGCCTCAGTCTTTCCAGCGCTTCCCAAACCTTGTAAATTTGAATCAGGATACAGAGGTACCCTATCCCGTGACGGTCAACATGGGCATGAGAATATTGAAAAGGCCTTCCAAGTTGTTGCCGGTGACCAGGGCAGTGGCTGGACAGTGAGCTGCGGACGCACACCTACCAAGGGAGAAAGAGACGACGAAGATAAACAAAGTATGCTCAACGATAGTGATGAACAGCCACTGCTTGGACTCACTGTGCGACACCACGCTGAAGGGACGCAAGCTTTCAAGGCTTCAGTGGCTCTAGTATGTGGAGAACACCGTAGTTTTGATTGGCTCTGAAGTGCGAAGGCTGTGAAGTGCTTCTGACGACGTGAGACGGCTGCGATTGAGTCCAAGGGCGTTCAGCAGTGGAACAGTCCCAACAACTCGGGGTTCTCTTCCTTCAAATGCAACCCTGCTGTTGGTGCGGAAGAGCCGGCGACTGTAGACGTGGAAGACGAGGTCATTTGAAAAGCGAAATACAGCGATAGACCGAGGTGAGGTAAATGAGGTGGTCAGAGTGATGATGGACATTCAAAATGGAAAGAGTCACCAGACGAGCTCAAGGAGGAAGGAACGACATCAGGCACCCAAACTTGAGAGGTACCCTAGGGTACTGTACAGGACTTTTAATAGCCTACGACTTACTCAGGTACCTCATTAGAGGAAACATTCTTTTGTTGAGATACCTAAATCTACTGTATTGCCAATAGCATTCTTGATTAGATAGTTTAAAAAGTCGCGCCTGTCACAACTTGAATCCGGTGCGAAGTGTCATTCCAGTGTGGCCACGAGATGACCTTGTTCTATCTAATATGACGTTTTACGCCAAATTCTCAAATTCGAGCCGATCAAAAGAAGACCAATAATCGGCTCTTTGGCAATTCCTTCTATCAAATTATGACAATTGAGGCGTTCTAGCCGGGGACACGTCCAGGTACTAGGTAGGAAGCAGAGGTGCTCATCATATGGTCTCTCAGAATCTGAAGCTAGGGCGGTCAAGGCTTAACGATTTGGCTTAAACTAATACTATACCCTACCACGAGTTCAAAATGCATTACCCACGATCAAAGCTATAAGTCCAATCAATATGTCCTATATTCCCGTATCTACTGTCTGCTGCAGGGTGCATATCTCCGAGGTGGCTGGGTTTGTGCTTCTGCTATTCAAATGGGATCAACTTGGCGAAATTGATGCCCTGCCAGGCCTAGAGTCTTCCCGTAAGTCTGCCTGCTCCGTCGTTTCCCGGTCTTGTCATTCAATCCGAATGCTCTTTCACTCCTCACCCCTCCCATCCCTGCATCTGTACATAGGATCCGTGAGAATTCGCTTCTTGCATCTGTGCATTTGGCATATGACTGGCCCCCCAATTCGGAACCAATAAGTTCTGCTGCGAATGTAGTTTGGCCATTTCCGCATGACTGTTATCGGACTTCTTGTGGCTTCTCGCACCTGATGATGAAGTGACCGCAGTCCAGAATCGAGCCAATTGTGGCACAACTGTCGAGATCGGTTTTCGCAGGGCGGGTAGTGAGGCACCAATGAGGGCTACCGTCGGTTCCACCTGTGAAGGAATCCAGAATGTCGTCCCATACGTATCGAATTGAGGTGGGATCATGGTGCTCAATTCATATTGTAGCCCTGCTGAGTGTTAGCTCAAGCTTGAAGGGCTAGGGAATCCAATGAAGACGGATGAATTACATCGAGGATTGATGTGGGTATATCTCTGCATCTCAATCACGAATATAGCAAGTTTATAGGCAGCAGCTATGCTGGCTCTGGGTGAATATTAGCTTTTGTTCAGAAGGAGAGGACGATGATGGGGTTGTCAAACACTGCGCCCAAGGTGAATACCACGAGAATCCCAAGTCGCTGACGGACCGACATTTGCAATTTCCAGACAGGCCACACAGGCATGAATAACAAGATGACGTCGAAAGACATGCTAACAATGTACATTCCTACTTGCGTCCAGTAGTAGTACCAGTCGTGGCAGTAATTCTGCCTCTCGAGGGGCCCCCAAACCTTATACAGAGGCCGGCAAAAGAACAAGGGAAGGATCATAAAGGTAATTAGATAAAAAGGCTGGACGGCGATGAAACCTCGAATGACGCGATTGAAAACGGACTGCGAAACCGAGAAGATTCGTAGGTAAAAAAGCAGAATGGACAGGCGAATCAACATACTCATCGCCGGATAAAGCAATGCTGATCCGAATACTCCCTTGTTATAATACAGGTTTGAGTAAAAGTCCTTGCAACCAATATGAGTCCAGGATACTTGATGCGGTACTTACTTTGAACCAGACAGAGAATTCACCAAGCGTAATTTCCCATAGCGGCTTTCCCACGCCAGCGTGTAAATTAACATAGACACCCATCGTGGACCATCCGATGTAAAAGATCTGGGTGAACCTCTCGTTAGCAATTTGTGTGCAATTACTTGAACGCTAGTTCCATTTAGGCCGCCCATGCCACATACAAGCGCAGGAATGAACGCATAGTCATCGAGGCCTAGAGACCGGGTGCTCCATCTTGTGTATAGTCGCAAAACTCCGATGACTGTCGTGATTCCACAAAGCACACCGAGCGTAATAGCTATCGAGTAGACTTGGTGTGTGCTATTTATAGTAGTTGGTGGCGGCAACAGCGTAATCGAAGAAGCCATTGGAATTGTCACGGCCACTTTTGGCAGCAAATTTTGTGACGGCGAAGACAATCGTGGAAGTACTGAGTAAAGAGGTGTCGACCTTGAGCGAAAGTACAATCCCAATATCCAAAAATGATACAAAAGAGATTGTTATGCGACGCTATAGGATGTGCCTTTATTGCAAAACAAAGCCTTTGTGTCTTGGGCCAGGCTGAGGATATCGCTGGTTAGACAGGGAGTCCAGTTTCAGTGTGCCAGTAAAAGCTAACAAAAGTAGAGAAAAAAGAGTAAGAGTGACTCTCTGGCGTAGGGCCCAAGGACCTTACGTACCTCAGAGCGTAGGCCTTCTACTGAGGGCCTGATCGGCATGCTGTCCGTTGGGCCAACGGGGCATGCTTGTTGGCTACCAATAATCACTATAAGGATACATCGTTCACAACGAGGTTACACTACGCCGTTTCTCGATGGATACATAGAAGTTCCAACGGGCATGATTGAATCGTGTATATTGCTCTTATACCCTCTGCCCGTTGGGCGCTGAGGTTCCAGGTTGCACTTCTGGCCTAAATTGGCTTAGAGTATGCCAAGCAACTCTGCCCGTTGGACTTCACCCAAGAAAATTACCTAGTAAGCTTCTGGACAATACCAACGGCCTTGCTATTAGGCAGGACGCGGGGTCGCATTATTGCCAGTACTGATGTTACGATCCAACACCGATCCTACATTGCGTGCGAGAGGTGGAGCCAATTGAACAAGAATTGATGCACCGGGCGCACGCATTGCCTTGCGGCCTGCATAACAGCAGTGGCACAGTGCAGCACGCGGTGAACCAACTGCAGAATGGTTCCATCGGATACCTGTCAGCCGCAACTTATACCCAATAACAATACAACACTGAACCAACTGCTATTGCAGGGAATGGCGAAAGCCCTAGTTGTCTCACTGAGCTAATGCAGGGCAATGTGAAATCTGATTTTGGGCGACAAGGGGCGCAGATAGGCGCCGACCAGCCCCGTATCTATCAAAGAGTCTGTCAGATCCAGGCTCACTCTGTAAATAGTACATCCAATCTCGCTGAGCCTTTTCACCATTGAGAGACCGTTGAAGATGGTATAGACCCAGAACTGTGATCAGCACTGGTGAACTGGCGTTGGCATTGGGTAGTTCCTCAAGCGATTGCCTTCTCAAAGTCAGTTAATCCCGTTCTATTGAGCCACGCATGTAAGCTGACGGCCATGGGCTTTAATTCTGCCTAATATTGCTGGGCATGCCCAGATGAGCTAGCACAATTGCGGACTTTGTGACTTTGTTCAGGCGTTGAAAAACGCCCTGGTATCGCTATTGACTCCACATAGTCCCGAACAACTCAACATGAATCATCCAGTATGCGGGCCTTGTAGACCTTTAAGAACCCTTTTCCAGATAATCTCGACTTTCGAAGTTACTTCATGTCGAATTGTCCAAGGACTTGGAGTTTCACTGTGGAATGCAGACTGCATCAAGTCCATATACACTGTCATCTAATGCATGTACATTCGTGCGCGAATTAACGTCACTTGTTCCATTGTAACACGGGCAACCCTCGGCGAGCCTCCTGCAAGCTCACCTGCAACATGCTGCTGCCTGACTATTTGTCTATTGCAGGATCACTTGGCTTTGCCCTACTCTGGGCTTCTTGCACTCCATCCACATCAGCAGCTTCTTCAGTCTCCTTTACTCAGAGCTCGTCCGGGACCGTTAAGGCTATAGACACTTTTGTCAGATCTATGGCTTCCGCAAACATTTCACTTGCATGCAAGGCTGCACAAGAGGCTCTGGGTTCGAGTATCGTTGATACTGTGCCTCTGAATCAGACAGAGGTCGATAGCAACTGGTAGGTTCCTCTCTACTGGAGCTCATTTGAGAAACGCCGTTGCACCACCCCCCACACTCATCTGACAGTACGTTTCCATAGGTCTCAAGCATGTTGGGAAGAGCCTTCGTGTATTATCACAGTGAAAACTCCTCAGGATGTCGCCAAAACACTTCGGATTGTCCAGCAATTCCAAGTCCCATTCTCGATCCGAAGTGGTGGACATTCGCCGAACCCAGGCTGGTCCAGCATCACGAAGCCAGGCATCCTCATCGATCTCTCAGCACTCAATACAATTACTGTGAGCGAAGATAAGAGCACTGTCAGCATTGGGCCCGGACAGCGATGGGGGAAAGTATTCGATGCTCTCGACTCCTATGGAGTCACCGTCATTGGTGGACGTCTTCCTGACGTGGGTGTGGGCGGGTTATTGCTTGGCGGTGAGTCCTCAAATCAGTAGACATTTTTATACAGGCAGTCGACAGCTAAAAGGAGATCGCGGCAGGCGGCTTCTTCCATTTCTCCCAAGAGTATGGACTTGCAGCAGACAACGTCAAAGAATTCGAGGTACGCAGCGGTCATTAATCAAGCCGTGAACCGATTACTGGAAATTGAAATTAATTCTACCAATAGATCGTCCTTGCGGATGGCACTGTCGCTACAGCGAGCGCCACTCAGAATACCGATCTCTTCTGGGCTTTGAAGGGCGGTGGTCCTAATTTTGGTGAATACTGCACCCTCTGTCTCTATTTGCTCACCTTCGATTACTGATTTGGTTAGGTATCGTGACCAATTATGTCCTTTACACTATTCCTGTATATAGCATCTGGTACGAGGTCCTTGCTGTGAGCAACGACCAGGCCTATGCCGTCCTTGATGCTTTCGCACTTTGGCAGAACACAAGTACGTATTTAGATACGAAGGGGACTGTCGCTCTGATCATGTCTCTTGAGTATATTACTCTCGGGTTCATCTACTCCGAGCCGTCTGCTGGTCGACCTGCCGCGTTCGATGCCTTCTCCTCCATCACACCTCTGAGCAGTGTTGTTCCTGCAACCAATGGAACAGTATCTTCCATTTCTGCCATTATGGGAGCAACTTCTTCCATTACTCCCGCTCGGTAGGTGCCCATGTGGAGTGATTCCAACTACATTCTATAAAACCTGACACTGGTTCGTACAGCCACGACTACCGATCATCCGCCAGCAAGATTGATGCGCAGTTGTACAAGGACGTGTACGATTTCTGGATGGAACGGGCCGCGAATGTGAATGCTGCCACCGGAGCTAACCAGACATTCGTACTCCAACCCGTCCCGCGGACTCTCACTGAGGCTAGCGAAGCAAGAGGTGGAAATCCGATGGGGATTCCCAAAGAAGACCATCAATGTGAGTGAATTTCCTGAGCTATGTATAACTTCTCGCGCTGAAGTTCCAAACAGGGTGGACCACCCTCGTGGACTGGTACAAAGAGTCCGACGACGAAATGGTCCGGAACGTTTCTATTGCTACCACGGACAAGTGGCAAGAGCTTGGTGAAGAACGCGGATCGTATATCGACTACATATACCATAATGATGCTTCACGCGACCAGAACCCCATTTCAACATACGGAACTGACAACATTGCGAAGCTGAAGGACATTTCGGCCAAATATGACCCAAATCAGGTCTTCCAGAAACTGCAAGGCAATGGATTTTTGTTGTCCAAGGTCTGATATGGCCACTTCAATGCCTAGAACGGTCATAGTCATAATTGTACACAATACCAATGTTCACAGATCTACTTAGAATTTATCTTGTTATTATTGAGACGGGACAATGGTAAATCATTGGCAAAGAGCTCAAGCTTCATTGCATGATTTTATTGATCTAAAAATAAGTCTGGCTAAGAAGGAAAAAGAAAACAAAAGAGGAAAGCCTCGCCGGGCTACTTGGCGTTTTGCAGTCACCAGCAGTCGGTACCTGGAGGGTCGCAACATATGGAATGAAATTAAATAAGTATTTCTGACCGCTGGCAAGCTGTCCAGGTGGCGACGTGGGGGTGAACACTGTTTCATGTTTCAGGAAGGTCGCGATTCGAGAGTCAAACTCCAAGCGTTTTTCTTTTCCCCTTGGCTATACATTTACCATAGCGAACACAAACGAGTGTCTTACTCTCTCCAGCAGTCCAAGAGCGTCCACGAGGCTGACGTGGGAGCCACATAGTTCATTTAGCTTTCTCTCTATCACCAAATCTAGACCTTTCAAAGTAGTCTACAACCCCTGAGTTAGTTGGTTGATCGCAAAGAACAAGTGACTGTGTATTTACATGGGGTTGATGATCATGATTACTGCCCTGGCCAGCTTAAAATGCATACCTTAGATAGGTAGCTACCCCCCACCCCCTTCTTGTGGGCCTCTCCTTCCAGGGCGCCCGAGTTATATTTGATCAAATCTTGCAAGTACCAATCCTAAGAAACTTACCAGCGTTCTCTATACCTCTGGCTGCACCTTGCAGATCGCACAAACTCGTCCTACACGTTTGGAATCGTCAGTGCAGCCTTGTGGCCAACGTGTCGTCAAAGGTGGGTCCACAGTATAACACGCCATTGGTCCGCAACACTGAACGGGTAGGGTATCTGGTGCCGTACCTACCGTAAAATCTGATCCATCGTCCTGAATTTGAGCAGATCTCCGAGAGTCTCATATCCAACCCTCAACTCCAACAAAATGTGTAAGTACTTTTCTCGGCTTTGGTCAAGAGCATCATCAAGTGATACGTTAAGTAGGTATCGTCAAAAGACAGGCTAGAGCCGCCCACGAGCAAGAGGCTAGAAGAAAATGAGACCGATAACCTTACATGCGACAATGGAACAAGCTAAAGTATATTCTCGTGTTCAATTTCGACTTGAGGGCCTGGCCTCTTTCTAACCCTGCGCAGGATTCAGTAGCTACCACCGGATGGAGAAGAATAAGCACATTGAACAAAGGCGCCTCCGCGGCGTTGTTAACGATGTTTCGTATAGATGAAGCTTACTATGCCTGGGGAAAGCGGGTGAAGTGGGTGATCAGTCTCGAAAGCAGACTATCTTAATCTGCCCTTCTACCAGCGACTAGCCATCGTTCCAAGATTCTAGGCCAACATGATGACGGTAAATATGATAATGAAAGAAAACACGTGTCATTCTTGTGAATATGGGCACATGCGCCGCATACAAGGTAGCGACTACAAAAACACTGCTAGTCGTAACCGACTGCCGAAATTCGACTTTCGACAATGACTGGGAGACTGTTGGAGACATTACCGGAGACTCCAGCTAGAATGGAAGTACGTTTCAGCATTTGTACGAGGAGATCGAGCACTGCAACTACCTTCCTAACAGTGTCGTGGGCTACAGCTTCACGGGATGGTTATGCAGAGACATAGCATAACGAAGGATACTCAAGGGCATCAATCGAGGGAAAGATACTCAAAAAGGAGCCACTAAAGTCTTACGTCGTATCTAATAGAGAAATTCATGATTGAGGACAGTACCACGGGTATTGAATGACTATTTGTGGAAGTATTTATCCTTCACACGATACAATATACTATATGAGCGAAGAAGTTGGCGAGAATGTCTTTGTACTGAAGGTATTCTACGTCAAGCCTAGTGGAGCTTTTAAGATCTGCTACTTTGTATCGCCAACTAGGTACATAAAACCGATGAGGCAGATGTGATGAGAAGCTCGATTGTATTCGCTACTGCATGCTCAAATGTGCGCTCTTGATAAATACAGACATGAGCCAATTGAAGTATGTACATGAACCAGACTGGTGTAAGCGTCCCAGCGATATCAATAACTAGCTAGAGCGCTGAAAAATCACCTTCACCATGTCTCAACTTGTGGGAATGCCACGCATGACCCATAAGCGAGCTTACTGAGCAGTCACGTACACTGTCTTGGTGTGCTTCTGGCAGCTGTGGCTGGCAGATGAAGGCAGAAGGGATGTCTGCAGTGTCGTGGCGGGCTGAGCAGCAGATGTCGTCGCGGAGGTAGTAGACGCGGAGGCAGCCGCAACAACGGCGTCGGCGCTGCTCGAGGCGACAACAGAGGAGGACGTAGTGGCGGCCGTAGAAGAGGCAGCCGCTGCGGACGATGCGGCACCAGTAGATGAAGAGCCAGAAGAGCCATCGGCGCTGACGCAAGCGAAGCTCATCTTGGTCACGGTGGTCGAGGTGGAGGAGCCATAGCTGTCCACCGTACCGGCAAGGTCCCAGGCCTGGTTGACATAAGGCCAGCAAATGCGGCCGTCGGGCATGGTAACCAGGTCACCCGAAACGGTCACGTCCGTGGTGACAAGGGCATCACCGACGAGGGATCCGTCGCTCGACACAAACTGGTAGCTCGCGCCGGTGAAGGTGCCCTGGCAGCCAAACGCAATAAAGTCGCAGTGGGGGTCGGCAATCTCCTCCCAGGTCACGAGGGCCGTGGTGCTGTCAAAGGTGGCGACGTGGGCGTTGCTCATGTCAGCGGTGGTGGTCTTGGTGACCCAGGTGACCTGCGAGTCGCCCGAGGCGGCACCAACGGTGCTAGAGGCCTCCTCCTCGACCATGGTGTACTTGTCGGTGAAGGTGGCGATGGCAACGTTGCGACCGTTGGTGCGGTTGTAGGCGGCCGTGTAGCCGGCGCCCATCCAGGCGTTCTCGTACAAATCGATGGCACCACGGGACACCCACGCGAAGATGTAGCCGTCGCCGTTCTGCCAGCGGGCAAGGTTGCTGTACGAGCCGCTCATTCCGCCCAAAGACTCACCTCCAGCGCCGTTGGTCGTGTTTTCGTTGGAGATCTTGGTGCCCTCGGTGGTCATTCCCTGGCCCTTGGAGTTCAACCAGATGGCGCCTTGGTCCTCAGCGCACACGCTGGCGTACGGCGCGGCATCAGCAGCCTCGAGAGCAATACCGGTGTTGTGGCTGCATCCCCAGCTGGAGCTGGCTCCGTCGATGTTGACAATGGCACCAGTAGAGTCCTCAACATAGCGGATGGCATCGCCAAAGTGGCCAGAGTAGTCGCCGTCGTAGGCCGTGACGACGGTGTAAGCTGCAAATCGGCCAGTGGTGTTCGAGTAGACTAGATCGCCGTTCATGTCCGGGGCACACATGTGGCCACCCTCGTCATCAATGTCTGGGCCTCCAAGCCAAGTCTTCCACTTCTGCGTTCCAGAGGCGTCGAACCTGTACAGCACAGGGACGGGCGTGTCGCTAGGGGGAGCGTTGGTGGTGGTTGAGGGCATAGCCTCGTTGGTGAGAAGGGCGAAGCCATCGTCGAGAGCCACCAGGCCACCGGCTTCCTTGCCACCAGACACCGTGGTGGGTGTTCCTGTCGCCTTGAAGGTTGAAGGGTCGACGGCCTGGACGTGAACGCCGCTCGCGGAGCTGTCGAGGTAGGCGAGGTAGGCAACGCTGCCATCAGGGGAGACAGCGAAGGGCGTGCGGCGATGGTGCTTGTAGCCGGTCCAGTAGGCAGCAATAACGGGATCGAAGCTGCTAGTCAGGGTGAGGGAGTCGACATAGGTCGTCATGGAGTCGTTGGTGAGGCCAGCAGCAGCCACTGCGCCAGTGAAGGACAGCAGGGCCGTAGCAACGGCCATGAGTGAGTGTCTCATATTTGCAGAATGGGAAACGAGTGTGGTCAACAACACGGTTGAGAGAATTCAAAAGAGTGAAATGCAGATCAACTGCTTGCTGGTCCAAAGGTCCTGTGTGAAATTGTATATAGTAGAAGGCCGCATTGTATGTGTGTGTGGTTGCGAGGTCCTCGTGAGTATTTTGTACTCGATGAACAGCCCCGGATTTCCCATTCTCAACCAGGGGCTCTCTTCGGGTTGAACCTTGACAAGCAACTTTTCATCTTACGATCGATCCGTCTGGAGTCTATTGCAGCCAGGAACCACAGTGGATTACCAAAGAAGCGCTGCGAGGAGAGGGGATTGGACCGACTGGCCAAGGACCTGTGCGAGGTGGGCCCAGCACCATACAACCCCCCCTGCGGCGCATCTCCCGGCCTAGACCCAATCTATTGGTAGTGATATAGTCAGGGGGTGATCCATGCCACCCGCCAATTTCGCATAGAGCCTCGCATGCACACACTTGGACGGAAGTTTTGTTTTGACTTGGCGGTTTCAACTTTAAATGACGGACTGTCGCCTATTGCGGTGCAGCCGGCCCGGGAAGTGTTTCTTTTTGTTCTGTCACTCTCACTCCCGTCATGTTTCCTCCTCCTTCTCCACGTTCTTTTCCCCCGCAGGGCTCTAAAGGATTCCTTTCCAAGCCTGTACCTGGTGGTAGCGATTGTGTTCATCCCAGTTCCATAGTATCCTCGCTTATTACAGCCGGACGAGATCGAGGGCACGGGGATTATTTGCTTTCCTGACTCAACAGTTGATCGCCTCGCCCTCGTCTGCTGCAAAGAAGAGAAAATAAACCCCCTTGCGTGTGTGGCACTTTGTGCTTCTCTGGGGCTCCGTCACTGCGGGCCCGTCGTTGACAACGATACCAATCACGCCCCCGACTGCCCTCTTTTTCTCTTCAGGGTGAGCCTTGCTGCAGAACTGCACTGGGCTTCTAGAACATCTTCCCCCCGCCCCCTTCCAAGCCAAGTCATTCCCCTGTGCAATCGACAAAGCTGCCCCTCCTGAACAGCCGTCGACCTTGATACCGCTCTCAGCTCTCGACGGGGCGGAAGGAGGCGCAGTTCCAACAAAGTTTTCAACATATACACATTGTGGCGATATACCTATTTGGCTTGAGCAGCAGCTGACTGTTAGAGGCACCTGGCGTAACGCGGCAAGAGGCTGTCTAATTTCGACGTAGCGAAGCCAGCGAATACCCAAGGCCGCATGTTTCGTGTAAAGCATTTCCAGCTGCAGACCTCGTCTGTCCCTCCACATTGCATGAATATTCTCAGCCTATTAAAGTGGAAGCGCGCATGGGACACAAGATCCGGGGTCGGTTATCGGTAGGCATGCTTCGCGAGTGTTGGGGGGATGAGCCGAAACCCTCATATAGTCCATACTCAGAACATGACTTTCGCGGACTCGGTTTAATTGCGCGAATACGGAACGAGTATTGTCACCGTCTGTAGGACTCATAAATCCAGGGCATGGTACTTGATGGTGCTGTATTATGTCCGAGCTGCTCGCTTTCAGTGCTGAGCATTCATGCTTCAACGCTCGGCTGGCCAGAATCTTCCATTAGGCAAGCAAGGGCGGGGGTTGAAGGCGAGGGAAGCCATCACTCAGAGGAGGCAAAGATGTGTATTTGCATGTGTGCAGTGCTCAAGTACGTAATGGGAACATGTGTTGTTGAGGCTATGTTGCATAGAGGTCGTCACTAGACTCCTCTGTCTTCTTGATGAATCTGCTTACTGACAAAGAGCAGTGCACCATGTTCAGCCGGGGAGACGGTGAATGCTTGACCAGTTCATGATCCCCGTTATATTGTGATTGATGTCTCATCTGAACAGGATGTTGTTGCAGAATCATGAACTTCTTGTTAGCTAGAGAGCAGGCTCCTGGCTAAGAATTAAAAACATCAGCAATTGATGTCTGATCTACAGGTGCTCTACTGTCTGAAACGAGGATGACTTCTAGAAGGTCCTGCTCACTGAACACACTGGATTATTCAGGAAATGTAAAATCATCGTAAGAAAGCTTCTCTCAACATTGGGTGAGATGGCTTCAGTCTTCTTGACGATGTCGAAAAGGCCCTATTGAAAACAAATGAGCCTCAAGTTAAAAACAGCCCATGTTCGATTTGAGAAAGCTTGCAACACCCGTAGCATCGATAAACTCGATCTAAAAGCAACAGATAATCAAACAAATTTTGGGACACTTCTTGGTACTCAGCCTCTTTGCGTTCACCTGGCATTGACTGCCCGAACAAGCATTCGAACGTGTCTCGAGGTTTCTGGACTGCTGCCATTCTCGAGCGTGACTGGTTGCACATCGCCCTTGCTCATCTTACTACAATCAAATTCCCCCTTTTAGATAAAGTGCGTGAACGAAAAGCTCCGTCTTTAGCTCGAGGCAGATATTCCTGCCAAGGCAACCTTAGAACTGCCGTCATGCCCGTCACTGAATTGGTGATGCTCCACCTCAGGGCGAACGTCAGCCTCACTGATTCGTCCTTTCGTGCCAAGCCCCTGCACGCTGAAAAGGTCGTGAAAACGGATCTCGGCATCTCTGGGCCTCACTAATTTGGTGTTGAGTAGACCTTCAAGCTTTACTTGCTGGAAGACTGACAATCCCCGTGTTCATTCCACGTCCTGGAAAGCAACAGTTGTTGGAGCCAACCCATTCAAGAATTACTGTTGCATCCGTCAAATCAGAATACATCCCATAGACCTGCCTCTCATGAGGCGGAATCAGAGCTCATCTACATTCGTGGGTATTACGTACGGGCTAAGAATAAGTGCGGGTTCGGAAAGCAGATTTCGGAAAGCAAATTGAAGCAGTCAAGCGATATCCTGAGCCAGACGAAGGAAGTCTCTGCCCGTTCGGTGGATGAAGACTTGAAAAGACTAATAAATTGGACCAATAATAACATCGGGTGCGTTTCTGAAGATGGGATGGGGTGCAAGAGAGTAAGGGATACAGTCAGACCAAGCTCTGGAAAGAGGGCGACCGCAACAATTCTCTGGTCTCGGACCTGAGCTCAAGCACATTACCTGTGTGGACTCTGAAGTACAAGTTGAAGAGTGAGAGTCTGATGGGATAAACTAGTAACCTCCGAGCCATACCTAGGTAGATACTTGCTGGCTGAATCATTGGGTTCTACTCCCATCACAACAAGGTCGAGGCAACTTCGCAAGGGCTTCTCCGTACATTCGGGGTACCAGATCGCAGCTCGAGTCAAAAGTGTGTGATCATTTGCTGCTGGAAATTATAATGAGCACATATAAATCGATCTTTCAATAAAGGCCCCGATGTGAAATGACTATGTAATCCCATGATGGGTACGCAGTCACAGCTTCAAGCCGGAGTAGCCATTTCAAGAACGCCTTCCCACTTCCGAATTCAAGTAACTCGACAACAAAGGACAGAAACGACTGATCTGAGGTTTTTCGTTCAAGATATGCTTCGAAAGACCAGAGAACAATTCAGTTGCTGATACCCATTCCATCCCCCTTAGCCAACATACTAGGGCCGTATCCTGCGTCATAAGACCTACCCACTCCTCGTTCTTTTGCCAAACAATTTCTTGCAGTGTCTCATTCTGGCTTAGTGCTGTACTAGCTTGGAGTTGGGCGCGAAAACAATATTCTCACGCCTATCGGCTGTGGAACAGACTGACTCGTAGTGGACGTCGGTTAGGACGACTTTTCGAAGAATTCCACAGCACATAATGACACCTTGATTGCTCCCGAGAGGCTATCTTGAATGCGGCTGTGGATCAAGGACTACTCCGTATAGGTGGATAATCTCTTTTTCACTATGGATGCAATTTAGGACCAGCCAGTACTCCAGAGTTATAAGTCCGAGAGTGTGGCAGAGCTGAACGAGATGCACGCGCTTCAAAGGACACGCTGAGGATCTTTCGAATATTTTGTTCTAAGCTAGGGCTGTAGAGGAAGGGGTTAACTGTATCCACAAATGACATGATGGAAAACATGAGTCCAGGAGACTAGAAGTCACAGATATACTTTCCGCCTGCGTTCCCTTGAAAACATCCTTCCAATCTTATGTTTCAATCATGTTCCGCGATAGCGAAAGTTGTGAAACAAACCAGATACCCCTTTCTGTGTGCGCATTTACCTTTTGCCTTCGTCCCATGGTCCATCAAAATGCATCAAGTTCGTGAAGATGTCACGATGCAGCATGGAGCGTACTGTTGATGATTCAGGCTTGCCTAGGTGATTATTCACTCATCTGTCAGTCTCCTACTCTTATTTGTCAACCTGGGTAGTCTCACTCCTGAGGATTATTCGAGGTCTCTGTCGAGCTTTGCGATCCAGGTTTCCATTTCTTCGCTTCTCGTAACATCCAGCTAAGACTCTGTGATGCAAAGTATACGCATAGCTTTCGGACACGCTCTGGGACTTCTTCTGATATCAAGTTACTTCTCACCATCGAACATCATGGCAATTTGCACTACACGCACACAAGCGTCAACTTGAGACAATGAAGCTTAGTATCATGGAAAGAACACCTGCGCTCGCACAACATTACGGCGGCAGACGTATTGGGTGCTGGGCCTCGAGGCTTCCGGACTCTTGGGCAGCACTGTGAGATCATTGATAAGCAGCAGGTGAGACTATCACCGTACCACGGGTCCTAGAAAATGGAGCTGTGGGTCAGCATAGCAACCCTTGGGCGTTGATTTATACACTATCAGTGGTTCATGCCATACCATCCATGTATCTCCGATGATCCCCCATGCTCCCTCGCAGTTGACAAACCAGCTACTGAATGCAGGTGTCACCACGCTCCGAGGCGTGATCCGGGGAAGAATGAAGGTCGATGGTTGATGTCCCATGTGAGAAGAACCAAGATAAGGGGAAACACGACGGCCACGAAGGTGACCAAATTCAACTGGAATCTATCACTGCCGTTAGCCTGAGGTTGAATGAGATCCATTTTGAAGGTGTTTAGGACGAGATCGAAACATGGTGGCACTGGCCAGTCAACTATGAGTCGTCTTGGGTCTTTACAAAAATAAATGAGGTAGCACAGTAACCTGCATACTGTGTGTCAAATAATTACCTAGCTATATGATCCCTTGCCCTCCTTTCGAAATGAGCCTAGAAAGTGGTCTGTATCAGAGCTCACCGCAAGAATTACCTTGTGTATAGCAGTATCACCGACATCAGGGGCAAGAGGATTTTAGTCCTGGACTCTAGGACCTCATGGCTGATTTTTACCATCTGATATTGTGATGTATCCTTTCTGGATGTTCACTTGGAGTTACTGCTCCGCATACTGAAACCAAGTTGACATCAAGACAGCTGGGGCCTTGAAAAAAAGACTTGATACGTAGGGGCACGAGTCCCATTTGTTATGGCTTTATCTTTAACAACCATTCGAATCCCTGAAATCATGAATTGATCCAAATCTTGAATCCTCGGCTTGATAAGAACCACTCTGCCTGTTGCTGATATCCATTCCCCTAGGACGACACACCTAGGGCCATGTCCTGCGCCGTAAGACCCACCCACTCCGCGCTCTTCGCCCAAAGAATGTCTTGCGTTTTCTCATCCTGGCTGTGTTTGGACCCCTCATATGGTGTGAGAAGGATGAAGTATCCACGTTCGCCGGGATGGGCCTCGTTGGTCGCGAGACATGCAACGTCCACGGCAGCTTGACCAACCGTGCGTGCGGTAGGGTCCACTATTTCACGGACGATTTAGTAATCTTTCATTTGCATAACAACTTCGAAAGCAGGATGTGACATACTAAAGCTCAGCAACGGCCGCAGGGGTTGTAGCACAAACATTGACAAAAACACCAGCTTGAGCGGAGTATTGACCCGAAGGGCGCGTGAATTTGCCAAATTACCAGGGTTTGTTACCACGACGGTGATATTCTTCAGCTTTTCGTTTTCCTTCAACCGACGGTTCAGCGCATGTGTAAACATCACTGTAGCGAGCTTGGCGTTGGCGTAGCGGTGGAAGCCGTGGCCAAGGGCATCGATTGACGGGTCATCCGTGGGAGGCTTCACGAGGAGCTCTAGCTGAGTAGGATCATTGGGAATCAAAGGGGGTATCTTCTCCCATCCATTCTTGCCCGTCTCGTCACAATCACTCGTGAACAGCACGATTCGTCCACCTTCGGACCTAAAGCTTCCGAGCAAACGGACGATAAGCGCGAAGTGAGACAGGTAGGTGACTTGGAATGTCTTTTCATAACCGTCGTCAGTCATTTGAAGTGGTCCGGAGAGGTTCCAGTAGTAGGCGGTCCCCACTATACCGGAGAGCCTGGGAAGCGTCCCAGCAGTGACCTCATCTGCGATGTTGCGAGCAAAGTCGTGCACGGCGGAGAGGTGACTAAGATCGAGCTCCCTGATAGACGTGTCAGCTTTGGGATGTTTGGAAATAACCTCCCGCAGCGTCATGGTGTTGGCATCGCTGTCGCTGGCATTGCGAACCGTGAGCACAAGTTTTGAAGCAGGCGCATGCTTGAGCAGGTAATCCACCGTGGGGATGGCCAGTGAACCATTGGCTCCTGTGATGATAATGGTATTCGCCATGTCTGGTAGCAAATGAGCAGTGGCGGAGATGAAGACTGCCAAACAGAAGGGAGTGCGAATCGAAACAAAGGTGATGTTGGAACCAAGACAATTCCTACGAGCGCATCTCACTGTGGGATAGAGAGTCCAAGATGCTACATCCCGGATGCTGGGGGCAGTTGGACGCTTGCAAACAATGTGTGGCTTGAGCTAACCCAGAAGATTGTTCGAAGGCAGGTAAATGATATTCACCGATTGTACTGGTACATACTTGAAAGCAGGTAGGCATCGCAAAAGCACTAGTTCCTCATTCTGTCAGACCCTTCCCGACACTGAGTGCAAGGGGCCAAGGGCTACTATTACCATCTCTCGCGCCAATATTCCCTTTAGGTCTCGTAATACCCTGCTTTCTAATGTAACTTTATAGCTGGATGAAGGAAATCTGCTCAAGTCAAGTAGTGTTGCTGCTCGTGGCCTGCACTGCTAATCTCCTCGAGCCTCTACGTCCAAACTTGGTGCCAATAGCGGTGTGTGGACCATCACTGAAGTCTTCCAGTAGGAGTCCACCAACAAATTGCTATGGTCGTATGACAATAAGTTCACTACACGCGCAATCATAGGTTAATCAATTTTTCTGGATAGGGGGGGGGCTCTAGCTGGAAATGCCAGAATGCGGACGTCAGCCGAGCCCTGCTGTTGGTCCTAAAATGCATGCAAATGGGTGGAGTTGGTAAGACGCGCATAAAATTACAGTGACTTCGAATGTACTGTACATGGAGGACCTGCCAGAACTTTGGCTGGAGTAGGCTCCTGCGGTCAGCTGGCAGCATGGTCCACTTGCCCTCGCTTACGACCCGCGCTTTCGGCAAACATATTGCGCAGGAATGCAGTCTTTGGGAACATCTGCAAGTTGGTTTTGGCGAACTGCCTATTCGGTGACAAGGGGATTACATTCCATCGACCGAGGGATCTAGTTCACTAATAGGCTTGCATAGGCCCCGGTTTTATACGCACGTTGGCTGTAATCAGCCGCAGGGGCACCTATCTGGGTGATGTGCATTTGCTACGCCGCACAACAGGTCCATTCCGACTCACATGTTAAAAGTGCAACCCCTGATTGTTGTTTTGTTCATCACTACGAATGCAAATTGATCGTGTATTGACTCAATTGAGTTAAGAAATATCATATTCGCGAGCATGGCAGCAACAACGAGCTACAAGCTCGATGACTTTGAAGTGAGCCCGGTGTCTTTGCATAGCAAGCCTGTGATTTAAGCTAACCTTGGTGCAGAAATTTTACAATGTAATCGATAACAAGCTCACGACCACGTCGAAGACCCGTCAAGCGGTGGACCCCAGTACCGAGGAACTCCTTCCTGAGGTGCCAGTCTCAACACAGGAAGACGTCGACCGTGCCGTGGCAGCGGCCCAAGCAGCCTTCCCTGCGTGGAGCAAACTCTCACAGGACGAGAGGGCGGATTACCTTTCCAAGTTTGTGGATGCGATCGAGGCCAATCAGGAAGGCTTCGCTCAGCTGCTAGGCAAGGAGGCTGGCAAGCCCCCAGGAGGAGTAGGCCTAGAGTTGTTCCTGCTCACTCGTCAGATTCGTGAGACACTCAAGCACAAATTGACCGAGAAAACGATTGAGGACAGCGATGAAGTATGTATCAATGACAATCTTCTTTTCCAACTCCGCTGGTCTTCTCTAGTGCACAATACTCCTCATTTCTCACCTTACCAGTCTTGAATCCAGCTGACACGGCCTTCCCAATCCACAGCTGAGCATAGTTCAACGATATGTCCCCATTGGTGTGGGTGTCGGTATCGTTCCATGGAATTTGCCCATGATGCTCGGGAGTATGAAGCTTGTCTCCGCTCTGCTCGTCGGAAACACATTCATCTGGAAGCCCTCGCCATACACTCCTAACACTGCCCTGAAGCTGGGAGAGCTGGGCGCCAAAATCTTTCCCAAAGGAGTCTTCAACGTCCTGAGCGGAGAAGAGGATCTTGGCCCTATGTTGACAGCCCACCCAGGTGTTGCGAAAATCAGCTTCACTGGATCGGTGGCCACCGGCAAGAAGGTGATCCAGGCGTGTGCCGCTACCTTGAAGCGTGTGAGCCTCGAATTGGGAGGTAATGATGCCGCCATAGTCTGTGCGGACGTCGATATAGCGGCAGTCGTCCCAAAGGTATGCGCAAGGTTCTCCATCGCATCAAATTTCCATGACCGCAACTGACCCACCACGTTGGAATAGATTGCAACTTTTGCCTTGATGCACAGCGGTCAAGTCTGCTTTTGCATCAAGCGGGTCTATGTGCACGAAGACATCTACGATGACTTCCTGTCAGCTTTTGTCGAATTCGTCAAGACTCTGAAGAGCGGTGGTCCTACAGACGCCGAGGCTACCTTTGGACCGACCCAGAACAGCATGCAATACGCCAAGCTGCTCGACTTGTACGAGCACGGGTCCAAGGAAGGATGGAAGTTCGCGCTTGGTGGCAATCCCTCCAAGAAAGGCAGCGGTTACTTCCTGCCTCCCACTGTTGTTGATAACCCCTCGGATGACTCGCGCGTCGTTGTTGAGGAGCAGTTCGGACCCATTGTGCCCCTCCTCAAATGGTCCGACGAGGACGATGTCCTTCGCCGCGCCAACGAGTCCTTGATGGGTCTGGGCGGTTCCGTATGGAGTCGTGATATAGCACGAGCCGAGCGTATGACGCGTCGCTTGGAGGCTGGTACCGTCTGGGTAAACACTCATTTCGAGGTTGGTCCCCAGGTGGGCTTTGGGGGCCATAAGAACAGTGGGCTGGGTCTTGAATCCGGTCTGGATGGACTGAAGGAGTGGTGCAATCCGCAAGCGATCTGGGTGAGGAAATGAGCGAAGTAGACCACAATCATACCACACTGGGAATTTCAGAAGGATAAAACAAGAAAGGGTGAGGGGGGGGGTGAGTTATTGCACATACCACACGCCAGAGCGTACTAGTACTTTGTAAGCATTGAGTCCAAAGAGTCTCCCCGAATGCTTAGCCCACTAAGACGTTTCCTTCGGGATTGCGTCCCAGAGAATCACTGCAAAACATCAGTAATATTCGCACCAGGCACGAAGGGTGATGAGTGTTCAAAGTTCTAGATAATGACAAGTATGGAGAGTCCTGAAATTTTTACTTCTTTGTACAGTTGTATAGTTTAAGACGCTATAGTAACCCCGGGTCTCGCTCTCACAGTAAACGTTCTCAGCCGTTCAGAAATGTCTTCTTCGCGTATATGTTCGGCCTGCCGTTTGCTTTGCACGAATTCTCCACCGACAAACACCAAAATTGCTCGCCCCTTTCAGCCGCTTATAGCAGCCTATACGCATCGTAGATTACTGTCTCTATTATTAACAACACGAGTGAAGATGGTAATTCCATTACGGGTGTAAGGACAAGACAAAAGCAGGGGTATACGGAAAGGTGGGGAGCAACTAAATGAACGGGTCAGAAACTCACCTTCCAAACCACTACGTGTCGCGCTACCAATCCACATCGCCTCATTCACCCAACGGTACCTCTCGTCGCCCGTCTCGAGTTTCACAAAGAGCCGAACTCGATACTCTATGCACTCGACCTTTGCGCCCTCTACAGGATCCAATAATCGCTCCAGAACCGCCGGCGGTCCCGTCCGCCAGCCTTCCGTTTTCACCATGATGTGGGCTGGCTCTTCATCGTCTGTGACGATCATATAACGAGTATCTGATAGAGCGGTATTGTTCTCCGTCATTAATTGGGCATCTGAGCCACCAGGCTTAAATGGGTATTTCAGCGTCAGCCATATCAACCTTTCACATTAAAAATAAGTCCCAAGAAGGTATACACACCACGATCGTACCCTTTCCCCAAAGAGCACTCCAATGGCCACCACCAAGCCCAACCCAAGTCCGCTGGCCCCAAGCTCCTTTTCCCAGCGGATTGATCGAGGCCCACTGACAGCAGAGCCGAAAGTCATGCGCCAGCCTCGGAACCGGCACGGCGATGTTTTGTGCAACACTCCCATTTGGCAGCCCGGCAAGGATCGTGTGTCTCTCCTCGAGTACGCCGTGCGGTGCATGATCCTCCGGCCACGTGGACGACGAAGACAAAGCAGCCTCGTCCTTCTCGGCCTCTTTGGCGCTGGGCGGTGGTGGCTGAACCATTGGGTTTGGGCGAGTGTGTGCGGGTATTTTATTGGAAGTGCGTTTTACGGCGGGAATGGCAGAGGGTCCTGTGGCGCTGGGCGACGGTGGCTGATCCATTGAGGCCTTGGCGAGGTGTGCGTGAATCTGTTGTTGGGAAGTGCGCTTTATAGCGGGTTCCCACAAAAATGTAAAAGGCTCACAGAGAGCTTCGTATGATAGAAGTGAGTGAGGAAGGACTGGGCGGCCGAGGGGGGGGGTTCAATGACCCTGGAGGCGGGGACGCTTCGTATGCTTGTATGACGGAGGTTGATTGAATTTTATAAGAACAGACATCTGTCACGTCTATTTCGATCTCATAGAGAGACGTCAACTAAACCTTAGAATGCAGGGTTCGGAAAGCCATCCCTTGTACCCCCGGACTCCGATGGTTGCCCGTGCGGGTCTGGAAAAGGCCATGAACTGCGTGATAAATGTCTATGCTTTCCAGGTTGTTGGAAAGAACATCAGACCGCCCGCTTCGGTAGCTAAGCCGGGTAGGTCGGGCCCGTATAACTAAACCGCGTTGAGCGAGATGGTGATGCCCAATTACTTGAGGTCGCATCCATCTTACGGACCAGGTACGGGATTATACCAAGTACTAACCCCATCACGCTCACTCCGATCGAAACTTGCCGCACACATCCCCAACGACCACGTCTCGACTGCTTCATGTAGAATACGCTGGCAGGATTGTGCAGAGCAACCTGGACCATCAGACACACAGGATGCCAAACCCTCTTTGTCAGAGTTACCCCAGCGCGAAAGCCATCCATCGCTCCCCTCATAATGCCCACCTGGGCACCAACCTCGGGTGTACATCAAACCAGCTTACGAGGCATCTCCTCCCCCCCTCCCATCAATAGCATGTTATACAGACGAACCATTCTCCAATTGTACGTCCACTCGCTCTCCAGCTCTCCCCCGGCCTACCACCTGGTAACTCTGGCCCCATGTCTATCGTAGGACACCTAGTCTCGCCAACGCTTGACATGACTCGCACATTCCCTCTGTTTGCACATCTCCCCCACATCGGGTTCCCCTGACCCTGTGGGAAGACTTGTTTTCCAACACATATACCATAGTAGTTTCCCGCGCACCCACGCGCCGAGAAATACTTCGTGACGGGCGTGACTACTGCAGGCGCGCAAAGATTCAGAGACTCGGAAACACAGTAGCAACTGGTCGGGCGCGAGGCAAAGTTGTGCATGTCAGCCCTTGAACAATGCCCTTCCCCCTTTGTGATACCGTATGCTTGGGTAGAGGTCGGTAGTCTTACCGAGCCGACGGTATCTGGCAAGACAGGGTCGATGAGGAGTTGGAAATTTCCAGTGCTACAAAAACATTTTTTTGCCTTGTCACCGACCACCCGGGCTGGTCACCAAGTTGTTTGTGTTGCGTTGGTGTTGTGTGTCACCTGTCACCATGCCGTGAACCACTGGGTCGGTTTCTTGCTGTATGCAGCCGATATACAGTATACTCTCACAGATCGTCCCAATCCTGGAATCTCAAGGCCCATCCATATGCGCAAAGACATTCTCGATTTGAGCTATTGAAATACGACTTCTTCGAAATACGGCTGCCTTATTAGACTGCCTGGGTTCCTTTTTACTTTCCTTTTTTCCTACTAACCGAAGAGTGAGTCCACTACAGGCAGTTAGGTCCTCTATCAAGTATGACCTGCTCTGAACACACGGGCCCCCAAGAATTTGCGAAAATTCTCCGCGGCAAGCTATCCGAACGCAGCCTTGTTTATATTGTATAACAGTCATTGTATAACCAGATATGCTTTCGGCCGAAGCAACTCTCTATGTTCCGGGCAGCCGAGAATTTGTGCAAAAGCAAATTAGCACGGGCAAGCAGGAAGAGTATCGCTAGACATTCTGCTTACAGGACAGCAGTCGGGTCTCTTGGCCACAGGAAAGTTGCTGCCTTGCTAACATCCGCAGGCGCCTTAGTCTCACTACTCAGGTGGCAAGTCGTAAACAGATTGATCGTTTGAGTCTATGTGCAGACACCGCCAACGCCGAAGCTAGTAACTAGACGAGCCCTGAGTCCTATATGGCAAGTCATCGTTATCGTAACAAGCCTGCAATGCGCGGCAACCGAGACAATCCGGAACTCCAGCTAAGGCAATCATTTTGAAGGCCCGTCAGAGACGTTCGAATGGCAAAAGCGAGTACAGTGCGAACGATTTGATACGTAAAAAACGACCAATGAAATGCGAGCAATGTAGACTCTAGAGTGTGTAGATGAAATCCGGCCGCTTGTCACCCTCCTGCTCCAACTCATACTCCGACTTGCCAACAGCCCAGTTATCTCGCTTGCCTTCTATGCGCTTCTTGTTTTCTCGACGCAGCATCAGTGTCATGAACAGCGAGCCGCCGAGCAGGAAGAGCACCATGTAAGCCAGGACAACGCCATGTCCCTGATAGTATCTCGGACTCTGAAAGTATATGTTAGAAGAAACCACGCCGTTCAGGTTGCCCCAGCCTATGACGAAGCCGAGGACGACACCGCGCTTGTACACGCCCTCGGTATTATTAGCCATCCAGGTGATGGTGTTGGCGATGCAAGGATAAATCCCCAAGGCACCAAGGAAGGTGCCGGCATACTGCACAGCCGCATTGCTAGAGCCGATGAGCATGCTAAAGCCGACGATGCCCATCAAAGAAACGATAATGTTGCACATTCCTCGGGCCTTTGTACGATCCGCAATGAAACCCACAATAACGGTGAGCGCCGCGGCGGCGGCGTATGGAGGGACAGTGAGCAGCTGCGACTTGATGGTCGATCCTCCTGCGATGCCGAGGCTGCTGATAATCGTCGGGAGGAACAGACTGAAAGCATAGAGAGGCATGTCGCAGCCCATGTAGATGACCATACCAACCCACATCTTCCAGTCGAACCAGGCCTGCCAGAAGTATTTCATGGAGAATTCCTCGTGGGACGCCGATGATTGCTGATCGAGTTTCAGACGGCGGATGACACGACGGCGATCGTCTTCGGAGAGGAACTTGGCCTCGTCGGGGAAGTCGTGGACCATCCAGAAGGATGTGATTCCGATCAGTATTGTCAACAGTCCCTCGAGGATGAAGATCCAGGCCCAACCTGGGTGGCCTCGAATGCCGTCCATCTTCTCAATGGCGGCAGCAAGAAGACCACCAAAGGAGCCAGAGAGAGCGGCGGCGGAGAAGAAAATCGCCTTGATAAAGGTTAGTCTTAGTAAGTCTTCAGGTACATAAGGAAGAACATAATCTTACAGCTCTGACACCAAATTCAGAACGCCTGTACCAGCAGGAGAGGTAGTAGTTGATGCCGGGAAATAAACCGGCTTCCGTAAGCCCGAGGAACCAGCGAGCAGCCATCAACCCGCTCCAGTTGGTGACGAAGCCCATTCCAAGCATGCTAGCGCCCCACCCAATCCTGCGCGCTGTCAGCAAAATAATGACCATAGTATTCCTGGGGACTTTCTGGTAAAGAGAGAAAGCCTACATAATGAGCGGGATGAACCTGGAGGGTCGCATGCGCTTCAGAAGGACGTTGGTGAGCGGCTCAAAGACCGCATAGGAAACGAAAAAGATGGTGAGGCTGGAGTTATACTCCGAGACGGTGATGCCTATCCCCTCCGGCTTCGGTTGTGTGAGGCCAGCAATTTTGGCGTTGCCGATGTTTGTGCGGTCGAGGAAGGCGAGCAGGTAGAGGAGACACAGCCAGGGGATGAGCATCCAGTCGAGACGCCATAGCAGTTTGCGGTCGCGAGCTTCGCGCTCGGGCTGAGAAAGGTGCGCATCGGGATCCTCGGGCAGGTCGCGAAGAGTTCCAGCGAATTCTTTTTGACGGAGCTCACTGGCTTTCTCCGTGTCGTTGTCCGACAAGGTGTTGGTGTGGTAGATGTCGTCAGCCATGGCAACGTGGGCTCCAAGGCAGGTGGTGATGCTGAGGTTCTCGAGAAAATACTGGATAGGAAGCAGGTGAAAGCCGAGACAAAGCACTGCGTGATGTCAGAACACTTTCAACTTCTGAGGAAATAATGTGAAGCCGGTATAACTGGAAGGCGCGAGACTAAGATATGAAGTGAGGATGAGTGGTGAACACGCTGTAGCTTGGAGGTTTGTTGGACTTCTGCTGAAGAAGCGCGTTGCATGCGTAGTAGGTACACACCCTAGGGGATTGAAACCGAGGCCTTCCTGAATGTGTTCACGGCGCCCAGTGATGATTCCTAATCCAGCGGGTGAAAAAAGACCCTATCTCTTGTGAGGTGAATATGCACCTCTCCAAACATGCGGGGGTACAAAATAGATTCTGACGCCCAGGCACAGCAAATAAATCGAAAGTTGGTGTAGCTGTAGAGGAAAAGGAAAGATGAGGACGGTGAAAGACCTGCTTCTCCACAGGACTAGGTGAGAATATAGTGTAGGTGATTGTAACAGAAGGCTGATCCGACCAATATGTGCCAGACCAGGAGGCACCTTCATCGGGCGGGCGGAGGAGGGCAGCAGCAACGTCTTGTCCAGACTGTAAAAAAGTCCAAATGCGGATCGCTTGCAACAGGGTGCAGGGGTAGCAAGTCATGGGAGATGAGGGGAAAATCTGGGGAAAGACAAGGACAGGCGGTAGATGATGTGGTGGGGGTGAGGCTGCTTTGTAGAAAGCACACACATTTTATCTTGTTGGTACTCACCTAACTATCTCGGCGATTTTGTGGACTTTCCAGATTTGAATGAGCAGCACGTCAAAAGTATTTTGTGCGACGGTTGATTTGTGACAGCGACAGCAACACAAGCACAGTGAATGCAGCGCTGCGTGTTGCAACGAGCGGGATCTGGAGCCGACAGGAGGGCGAGATGATGGAAGATGGGTTATTATTGCATTACCACACCTGGCGATGGAACAGAAAGGAGGGAGAGTGTGTGTGTGTGTGTTTGTGTGTCTGGGGAGGAGGTTTATTGACAAAGGAAGAGCCGTTGGTCCGTTGGTAAGGAGGACAGGACGGGCTGTCGTTGATGTAAAGTACTAGAACTAGTCTCCGAACTTTTTAGAAATCAAATACCCAGGTGGGGGAAAGGGGAACAGATGACGGCGTTCGAGTATTGGGGTCGGGTGTGGGTAAGGAAAGGAGACATTGAAGCTGCAGCGAGGACGCCAATGCGGTACAAACCCCGGTCACTGCTGCAAAGCTAATAAACGCCAAATAAATTCTCGCAGTGCTTCACCCCCAGTACGTACCTCCGATATTTCCATCCTTCTGCCTGCTTGTTCTAGAGTTGCTCCACCCACCGACGGACTGGAAAAGGCTCCTGACTAACAAACATTGGACCTGTGAGATACTATCGCCTCCTCTGTGCCTATGTGCTAAAGGACCTCGGGAAAACCCGCAGTGGGTTTTGTGTGGATCTCGAGAGAGAGAGTGGACTCCCCTGACCCACCCCCAGATTGGCTGAAATGCCCAGAATGCGGAGAAAACCAGCGCTATTGTCTAGGCAAGGGTCCACTTCTCACTTATCAAAGCTTGATCCGACCAAGAGTAGGCGAACGATAGCCCGTACTTTGGATCTTGACTACCTGACCTTTCGAACAATGACTGCCAAGACCTTCAGCGCGCGACGGTGTGGATTTTGTCGGGAATTCGGGAAGCAGCATCGGGTCTGGCGCTGTTGCAATTGGTACGGTACCCAACGGTGCTAATGCCCACAAAATTCCCTGCCGTTGTGCCGGACAAGTTCTTGGTATCACAGAGCACTGTGTGTGGTGTGGTGGTATCATGTCGCCTTCAAGCAATCTCATTTGCACAAAAAGAGCAAAAGGCAGCCATAATCCTTCGAAGTCCTTGTCTCTCCACAAATACCTGTTCCAGATGTTGGATACCGTCAACCATCACCGTGCGCCAGGTTCCATTTGTGGGAAGCGACCACCACTTGGCATACAATACACTTGGCGTTCCACTCTCTCCCCCCCCCCTCTCGATAAGGTGCTGACTACTGATTGCGCTTCTGTTCCACGGCCGGTATTCCGCTACATCCCGTCCGCCAATATCACCTCTACGCTGGACATGGCAAGAACACGACGACGAACGTTGACATGTTGGCGCCTGGCGCATCCAGAAGGTTCCTGGACACGACGTGCCACTCAGCAGCACCGATGGATCTGAGACATATCATCGAGATCGAGATCATGCCGGTCCCGTCTGTCTGTCACAAAACTATCGCCAGCCACGGCTTGCACGGGGGGGGGGGCGACATTGTCTGCGGAGTCTCTTGAACGAGCGTTTTTAGGGAGGGCTCGGCCTGGAGGGAATCGGCGGTCTGGTATCTGCGCAGCTCCGCCTGCGGCGTGAAATGCTGACAATCTTAACACACCCGGCAGCGTGCGTTGGAGATCTGAAATAGCTGGATACGCTCCACCGCATTGTCTGAGATCCAATGTGTCACGGCACCGGCCCCGGCCTCGGACTACGTTGATGAAAAGCGATAGGGTTCTAGGTTTGGTTGCTGCATGAGCCAAATGTGCAGCGACCGCAAAGCAACGTACATACGTTCAAAACGATATGTACCCGTCGAAACCACAGTTCTGTTTGCACCCGCTGTCTACTGCTGCTGCAGTGCGGCATCCCATTGTATGCTGCCCTTTTCTTCTTGTAAGTGATAGCCAGAAGCTCCAGCACCGGCTCATAGCCTGAGGCTTACGGCTCGAGTGGGACGACATCATTCACGCTTTGATAGTCACTTCGTTGTTCCAGAGCATGCGAGGAAGGGAGATCGCCTCAGAGATGCCCGGCCATCAAATTTCAATCGTGTTTCCCGAGGCTAGCCTTGGACCACAAACACACCTCCATTGGCTCGACCAAGTGCCACTCGGGTCTGGCCATCATCGTGGGCTGTACGTGGCTTGGGCGTCCGGTAATATCGAATGGACGATTCCTCCGCACACGCTGTTCTGGCTTCGGCCGCCTTCCCTCTTTCTCACAAGGAGGTCAAGTGCAACGGGAGCTTAGACGTGAATCGGCACGGGCGCAAAGCCAACGGAATATTCTCAATAGCTTGTTGGGCCAAACCTCACCCGAAGCGCTGGTAGACGGCGTCCAGCTAGGGTAAGTGACAAGAAGCCGGTGGCGCTCATCCGTCAACGAATATGCAAAAAAACCAGGTGTATAACCGAAATAGTGCCCAACTTGGGCTTGCGACAACTAATCTCTAGTCACGTGGTCGTTGGTTTGCACATCCATCTCACAACATTCTTCTCGACACTGGGAAATACTGTCTTGAATAAAGATGCATCCGCAGCAGAAGGATGCAGTAGTGACAGCGGACAGCATTACAGCTGACACAAAACACGTGGGGCGGATTGCTCAGCTCGCAGTACGTTGCTAGTCGTAATATGCTATTACCTCACGGTGGGACACATGCTTGACCAATGCCAGTCAGCCTGGCGCTTTGTGTAATGGTGAGCTGACCCAGCCAGTGTCTTGGTAGAGTTGGGTTTACTGTCCTCTGCATAAGCACCCAGGTATCTCAACGATAAAAGGACTAAGAACGGCACTCTTCGAGAATGCTACACGAGAGATGCTCAGCATCTAGCTATACTCTTGCGCCAACCGGTCGTCAATCGGAACGCATTGGACAGAGATTGCTCCGAGCACGGTGCAAAGACATTCAGACCGCCCAAGAACACACTAGAGCGGGCGAATGAGTGGATATTTCTTCTCTCATCGGCGCCTGCGGATATCCAAGAGATCCTCCGAGATGCATCTATCCGTATCCGCGTGTTACCCAAGGCGCGTGGGCTTTCTGCAGTTATCCGTGCCACCATTGACTCGTGCACAGAATTTTTCTTCATCTTGCACACCAACTTGGTCAGAGATGCGCTGATCAAAGCTGCACTGCTTGCCACAGGAAGATTGTATCGGCAGGTGGGAGAGGCAAGCCGTGCAGGAATCGGCCCGGATCTTCGATGGTGAGTTTTCTTGAGTGCGAGGACGGTATGTAAATCCACCGCACCATGATCTACTACAGTGTGCCGCCACGTACTAATGATATAGATGCGAGGTGGGAAGGCAGACTGCAAGAGAAGAGAGGCACATTCGCGAGTCGTTTCGACCTCAAATTCCTGCGTAGGCCTTCCACACGTATGCTTCGACGTTGTCATCGTCGTCTTACATATTTTTGGTTGCGTATTTGAGCTGTGTTCAGGGAGGCCGTATTAGAGGGTGCAAAGTGTCGGTCTAACAATGGTGGAGCCTGGCAAAGCACGTGTGGGTGTAATTTGAGGCTTTGTAGCGAGTTCCGAGTGCCTGCCAAGCTCCGTGCATGTATGTCGAGGTCACCATGCACGGCATCCTGCATGCAGACGCAGCATGGTATAATGATGTCCCAATTGATTGCTAGCAGGCATTACGACAGAATACGCGATTTCGAGGATGTAGTACAAAGTATTCCCATTTTGGACATTGAAATGCCAATAGCATTAGGAGAAGATTTTCAGGTTTTCCTCGCTCGACGGGGAGGATCGGAAGGCTGCCAGAACTTGGAAGGCAATCGTCCCTAGGGACTGTCACATTCTTCCGTATGACTTTCGATGGAGCAGCACGGGAAGATCAAAAGGGACTGCTGCATGCATCCTCGGAATGAGGGCCGGGAATAATTCAACGGTGTTCAACGGTCCGGAGGATCTGCGATATATTGGCGATTAGCTGTGCTCCAAATCAAATAGAAGTTTTGTCTCCTTGTGAGATTGCAGGTGACGAGCCTAGACAAGTAAAGCCCCGCCTTGACGTGTGGGGAGACAGAGCACCAGAAGACGACGCTGTCCAAGAAATCACTCCTCTCACTCTTTTCTCAGCCTGTAGTAACGGCCACGCCGAATTATTTGTCCAGGGGGCCGTAATGAATGGCCGTGATGCCACTCTCGAGACAGTGTTGGGGTGTCTGAGACATAAGAGGACCTGCGTGTCCCTGGGGCCCTGGCTCGGTACGTCGTGTTCTTCTCAGCCTGTCTTATTCAGTCCAGAGTGCAGATCTCAAGTGTAGACCGCTCATCAGTCAAGTTTGACAACGTGCCAGCTTGCGATATTTTCATTCATGACGAGTCCCAGTGGTGCTGCGCGGCGCTTGAAGAGCTATGAGGTTGCTTCTGGCTGACTAATCATTGCAGCTTCTCGTAAGCTTTCAATCACGGCGCTGACTCATCCCCGAATGCTCGGACCGGGCTTGACGGACTCGACCCCTCCAATCACATCCACATAAGTTCCTCAACTTCGCATTATTATGCCAGTATGATGCTGTTTATTCCTTGCTCCTGGGAGAGTTGAAGAAGAACCCGGAATCTTGGATCCTGCCAGCTTCTCGAGTCGCCCACGGCGCGGCGCCACCGTGACACTGTTCCAGCTGTTCCAGCTGTCATTGTCTCACAGATTTGTCCTTCTCAATCATCTGCATCGTGGTTTTCAGAGGCGTTTCTACAGTATGGCGCCTAAGACAGTCTGTATTATCGGCGCTGGGCCGTCTGGTCTCGTGGCAGCGAAGCAATTCCTCCACCATTCGTCCGGCGCCAGCTTCTCCGTGACCGTATTCGATAAACAGCCTCGAATCGGCGGTCTGTGGCCCTTAGAGAAGACCGATGGTGCCGGGCTAGTGCACCCTCTCATGGTCGCAAACCAGAGTAGGCATACTGTGCAGTTCAGTGACCTGGCATGGGAAGAAGACGCCCCGCAGCTGCCGAAGGCGTGGCAGGTTGGCAGATACCTGCAGCGATACTTGGAGAGGTATTGTGCGTTCGAAGGGGAGAGATTCCGGCTGAGGCTCGGCTGGGAAGTCACCTCTGTCCACCAGAGAGATTCGAAGAACGGAGGACAATGGCTCGTGGCGGCAAAGTCTGAAAATGGGATAGGTGCTGAGTATGAGTTTGATTACTTGGTGATAGCGTCAGGGTTTTTCGGAAGACCCGCCATCCCGCCGAACTTGAGGGAGATCACCCAGCCGCCAGTCATACACAGCAGCCGCTACCGTGATCTTGAATCACTTTTGTCGACTGGAGATGTCAAGGGGAAGAAGATCTTGGTCGTTGGTGGCCAAATGTCCGGCGTGGAGATAGCAGGAACTATCGCGTCTCACCTCTCCTCCGCAGCCAATACACCTGGGACAGGCACAATACCAGACGTGGCCACGTGCAGCATCCACCATGTGATTCAGAGACCGACATGGGTGTTTCCTCTCTTCACATCGCCTGCGGCAGCTCGGACAGCTGCACCTTTCCTTCCCCTCGATCTGCCATCGTACAATTTGGCCAACCGCCCCAGGCCACTGGTCAACTACCAGGGCCATATCCCCATTGAGCAAGCCAAGACATCTCACAGCATGTTTCAAAGCGTTCTTGGTACCGACCAATCTGAGTTCTCGCCTTTGCTTGCTCCTAGTGAGGACGACCTGGAGAAGCCCACTTACCTTGCCGTCAGCGATTGGTACACAGAGTTTGTACGCTCAGGCTTGATCACACTCTCTACAGGTAAACTTGCATCTGTATGCGGCACGACTGCGACCATCCAACCTTCGTCTGACAATCAGGAGCCTTTTGAAGTCCCCGATATAGCCGCCATCGTACTCGCCACAGGCTTTGAAGCCGCCCCTTCATTGGACTATCTTCCAGAGGACGTCAAAGGCAAGCTCAACATTGATAGTGGTGATCTGAATAATACTTTGCTCCTCGCATTTCATGGCACACATCATCCGGAAGTCCCCAATCTCGGTTTCGTTGGCTTTTACCGCAGTCCCTACTGGGGCGTGATGGAGATGCAGGCGCGCTTTCTGTCCGAGCTCTGGACACAGCAGGAGCGAGGTCAACTCACAGAGTCCATGCAAAGGGCTCTAGATCAGGACAATTCTATCGAGCGCTTTGCTGCTCTCCGTGGAGATCCACGAGCGTCGCAATTTCCGATGGGCGACTATGCTTTCTTGATGCAAGAGTTCGCCTCAGCGCTGGACTTGAAAATCCTGCCGCCCGCGGGCCTGACGCCCTCGCTGCCACACAATGCCATGCCGATGGATGTTCTCACGCCAGCGAGGTATGCATCAAAACAGCTGACTCCGGCGCAGCAAGCAGAAGTGGACCTCTCCCTCCGGCAGACGCATGAGACGGCTCTGGCCGGCCTGACAAAGGGCAGGTTCGTGGCGAAGGCTGTGTTCCGGTCACTCCTAGGCGAGTGGCAGCTCGAGCGCGATCTAGTGTCGAAACTTCCCAGCCATCCCAGCGGTCACTGGAGTGGTACAGCGAAGTTCCTGCTCCGACAAGGCACCAAGGAGGGCCGTCAATGCGTCAAAGACAGCGCAGAGACAACAGGAGAAGAAGAGGACCCCGGGCTGGAGTACTTGTACATTGAGGAAGGCGAATTCAAGATGGCCAACGGCATCACTATCCCTGCGACGCGGCGGTACATATGGCGGTACGATGAAAAGGCAGACAAATTGAGCGTCTGGTTCGTACGGACGGGCGACAAGTTCAGCCGTAAGGACCCGCGACGTGATGAGGAGCAGATGAAAGCCGATTACCTCTTCCACGAAGTGGACTTCGTGGTGCCCGAGGACTATTGGGAGCGCAGTGGCCAGAGTAGGAAGGGCTGGGAGGCAAAGGCGGGTCATCTTTGTGTGGAAGACTTTTACGATGTCAAGTATGAGTTCCTATTTCAGGCGGTGAATCTCAAGAGGTGGAGTCTAGCGTACACGGTAAAGGGCCCGCAGAAGGACTATACCATTGATGGCATGTATGAACGAAAGGCATCTTGAGAAAAAGAATTGAATTATGGCATAGTTGCCGAGTCAGATGAGGTATATTTGTTGCATGGACATCGGACTCGATCTATACTGCCCGCACTTGTCCTTGCACTCGCTCTCACATCTCGCTGTTCGAATCGTTGGTGGACAAGGTGAAGTTGACTACTAGGGGGACAGAGGAACCCTTAATAGCCAATATCACGGTTTAAGCTTCCCACATCGCTTCCTTCTGGGTAGTAGCAGCCCTTGGGAAAATCTTCTCATGGAGTTTGGGACACATCTAATATGGAATCTAAGCATTGTGCGATGACAGTGCCATGGCTGGCGGACTATGAAATAACGTCAGGCATATCACAGAAACAGGAGTAGGGCCCTTCATGTTCTTGTTCTCAACTTTATGGATGAAATAATCACTTGTGGGAGAGAGGATCTCTATTTTCTAGCTTATGGGTCGTTCGAGCCGTCCACATAAAACCTTTAGTAGTACAGTCTCTGGTGGATGGCCAGATTATTCATCTCGAGTGTATTTCGTCTCGCCTGCTAGACTTATATATACGCATGAACAAACATACGCCCTTTCCCCTCTAGGGAATTTTCACATATTGCTTCACCAAACCCACGATACCGCAATTTAAACCCTTCACTAGATCATCTCCCCACAATCAATAATCGTTCGCTATCGTAAGTCCAACACCCTCACCCTCCTTGCACGTCGTATGAGCAGCCAAGTCCTGGGGCGTAGTCCAGATCCCACCCGTACAAGTGCTGAATTGCGTCCCACCCACGCAGAGCAGGTGGCCATCCGTACAAGGGCTATCTAATGTCGTGGACGTGCCGCTTGAACTAGCCGCCGAGGCCGTGGCACTTATTGTTGATGTTGTAATGGTGTTTAATGTTGTTGAGAACAACGGCGTTGCAGTGGCCAACACACTCGATAAAGAAGAAGCTGCTTCGCCGCTAGATACAGCTTCATCGGCGCTAGAAGTAGCAGGCGTAGAAGAAGAAGGCGCAATGGAGCCCAGAGAGTTTGTAGCCACGGGTAGGATGCTCATTGTCCCACCACCGCCACCCCCTGTAGGTAGAGGATACCCAGTCGAAGCAGCAGGTTGTGAACCACCACCACCACCACCACCACCGCTAGCCGAAGCACCGTTATTCCGCGGATTTCCATCGCAAGGCTGTTGGAAGAGGTTTTGCTGTCCATTGGGATAGCTGACCGAGCCTCCCGGATACGGAAACGCAATGGCAATCTGCTGCTTGACAGCCTCTGATGTAGTACATCCATTGCTCGCGCTTCCAATGTTTGCGAGGAAGAGATCCGGATAGATCGTCGCCGCCCTAGGGCTGCTGTGTTGTTGTTTCTCTCCCCGCCGCACTCTTTTCGTCGATCCAGCCGCTGCCGCCGTTACGCTGATGGGTGCGCAGTTCATGTAGAACTCGGGTGCCGCCGCGATCTTGTTGACCCAGGTCCACGCCCAGGTGTAGTCCCCAGGCGCAAAATCGTCTGGAATGGTGAAGGTGTAGGTGTCTGGGTTCTGGCCGGGTTCCAGATTACCAGACACGTTCGCCTTGGGACAACCGCCCTCGATAGACTGGATCACCTTCCACGCCGAGTCCGGAGTGGGAGCATGGCCCTCGGTCACTGAATTTCACGTCAGCATTATGTAAATTCAAAAGGGTTTTTCTTTTTCTTTCTTCTTTGGATGGCTTTTTCAAGAAGCAGGGGTTTAATACTCACGAGCAAATTGGCAACTTCCGCCACCGTGTACTGACCAACCAGAAAAGGAGACTGTTTGCTCCTCCCCAATTGCAATCTCAGTCGCGGTGCCGTTGATAGTGAAATCATCCCCATGGGGGATCTTGCACGGATAGTCTGACCCGTCCGTCCTCAGGGGGTTTGTCGGACCATACTCTGCCCAATCGAAGGGCGCGGGCGTGACGAGCTGGACGTGACGCTTCTCCATGTCCGCTCTTCCCATTGCCGGCAGTAAGAGGGTAGCCATGGCCAACATTGTGGCCCGACGAGTATGTGTTTGAGCCATGGTAGGATATATTCGAATCTGTGGGCGGTCTTGGCCTCGGGAAAATCGAGGATAGCGATCGTCGAAACAAAGAGCTGGCAAAAAGAAAAATAGAGATTGAGGAGTGCGTATTTGCCTTGCACGAAGTCCAGCTCTCAAACTCGTCAAAGATTGTTAGACAATTCGATTCAAAGAGCGTACTGAAAAGAAAAGTAAACAGAGCGCCTGCGCTGCCTGGGTGTCAATCAGTCAGTCTACTATCATGACTTTGTCCGGTCATTGATGCCTCCTCGAACCATGAGGAGATGCTAGAAATGACAGCTTTTATTCCAAAAACTCTCCATCTCCAAATGAGATTTTCAAGGCGAAATAGGGGCCTTGGACTTGGACAAATAATGGCAAAGAATCACATGGTGTGTGCCCTTCGTCCATAAGAAAAAAAAACCCTTTGTTTCGACGTGCCATCCCAAAGTGTCGTTGTTTGGCGCTCATTCGCCTCATGCAGGGTTCTGCCACCGGGCGCCAAAGGACGTCGACATCCAATCAACAAGCCCGCAGCAGCCAAACGGTGTTTTTTCTTTTGTCATTAGCCCCCCCTGAGCAAAGCGTCAGGCAGGCAATGCAGGTAAACAGCTTGCTGCAGCGTCCCAGGGGAGAAAAAGAGACAAGAGAGAGAAAGCATGCCATGCGTATTCCATATTCGTTCCAGGGAATTCAATTTTACCCTGTCGCCTTAAAATCAAGCATCGAAAGAAGCTTGCATTAGCGAGCGGGGATCTGCTGCAGGAATAAATAAATGGCCCCAGCGTTACAGACGCGATCTCGGTCCTACGATGGGTTTTTATCATCTGGGTCTTCTCCACTTCCTCTTGTAAATGCGACCTCAGCTTGTGACGCTACCTTGAAAAACATTGCAAGAAAGCCAAAAGTCCATCTCTGAGAGAACAGACTGCTTCGATCAACTCAGATTGGCCAAGTAACCACCAGGTCATCAAGGGGCGAGAAGGGAAGCAGCTTAGGTGGTAATGGTTAGTCCGTCTGAGCATGCCCGAGACCCAAAATTCAAAGTAACCTGCAGAATTCATATCCCTTCTGGACATGGCCATGGCGAATCTGACATTGATCTATTATTTGGTCTGATTACCTACCCAAGATGAAGCTGCTTAGAGACTTAGTTTGCGCATCAAAGAGACGACTTCACCTCGGAGTGAGCCGCCTTGCTCGATACGATGAAGTCAAGCCAACTGCCAACCGTGCCTCTCTCACTTGCTATAAATCCGGAACTTCAAGAGGTCCGATTCAAAGTCTAATTAATGATTTCTTTCCTATCCCATCACAACAGCACAGACTCGAGATTCCTCGACTTGACCTTCCACCCCTCGCGTTCATACTCCTCCACCATCCTCCTCTTCGCTTCCTCATCCCCCTTCAACACAGCATCCAACCAATCCAACGCCGCCCGCCCAAACTTGCCCCCACCACCACCACCCATCATCTCGTCCTCCTCCTTCCCACCTTCTTCGTAAAACGTGCCCATGTGGCCCACATCCATCAAATTCCCACACCACGCAGGCAATTCCGGAGGAAGCAATTCCCAGTCCTGCTCTGCATTTTTATACGCCAAGTCCGCGGGTCCCCCCAAAAAGTAAAACACGGGCTCCCGCAACCCCTCGACCTGCGCGATTGTTGTCGCGCTGCGAAACAGCAAGCCCGAGTTGAACATCCCTATCGTCTTGATACATTTCTCGGACCTCAACGATGCCGCCGCCGCATACGCATCCAGACCCCCGCGACTCTGCCCAGCCAACGCGATCCGACTCACATCCACATGCGCACGCACATCGCCCGGCTCCACAGCACCAGCATCCCCCGCCGCCATCATCACCCACCGCACCGCCTCGACCATCGCCTCGGGCGGCATCTGATGCAGCCGACCCAACCGCGCCAACAAGCCACTATTCTCGCCCGGCGCGCCGTTCGCAATGACCACGTACCCATGCGACGCAATCTCGCGCAAGAAATGGCTAAACATGAGGCCCCACGCGAGGCTCATGCCGTTGGCCCAGACGAGCACGGGGAGGCGCTCGTCGGCGCGCAGGGCGTTGGGGTGTGGCGTGTAGATGGTATGGTCCGGTAAGGTGGGGTGTGTGAGGTAGGACGCCGGGGCGTAGAGGCCGCTGCCGCCGGGGTGGAGGGTGCGTTTGGTGAAGTATTGCTTGCTGCCCTTGAGGACGGCGGAGGCGAAGTCGGCGACGTTGGTGGGGTTGCCGAGAACGACCATCTTGCGCTGGACCCTGGGGGGTTGCTTACTACTACTGGCTTGGTCGCTGGTTTCTTTTGTGTATTCAATCAAGAGGCCTGGGTTATTTTCGTGTTGTGATGTTGGTTATATAGCCGTAGTATTTCAAGATGGGATGTAGAGAGTGTTTCGTTTCTTGTTTCGTCCGTTCTTGCATCACCGTTGTGGGGCAAGCCTAGGTTTATTATGCCATGCAGGCTGCAGGCCTCCAGGGAACGATCATGTGGCGATAACTCTTGGATCCTTGGAAACAGCGAGTGGTCCCAACCGGCCAAGCCACAAAAATTGTTGTGCAAAGGAGTATCTCATTCCTGAGAGGAGATAAGGCTGAAGAGGAGAGGCGTGATATATATGTACAGTACGAGGCGATTTTAGGACAGAGCAACGTCAGCAGCACCCTGCTGCCAGTGGCCACCAAACACTCAAGAGTCCGTCAGCCCCGTCCCTGGTTTCAAACATTCCGCACCGGCATCGACTCTCTTCTCGACGGCGTGTCCTTGATCAAGGAGTTATTGCACGGCCTTCCTTCGACAAAGTCCTCCAAATTCTTCAGCGTGGACTCGGCAATCTCAGTCAACGCCTCCTCCGTGAAGAAGGCTTGGTGGCCGCAGACAATGACGTTCGGGAACGTCATCAACCGCATCAACTCGTCGTCCTCGATGATCTGATTCCCATGATCTTTGTAAAAGATCTGACTTTCGCCCTCGTACACATCCAGCGCCAGTCCGCCGAGCTGCCGGTCCTTGAGCGCCTGGATCACGCTCTTGGTATCAATCAGGGCACCGCGGCTTGTGTTGACGAGCATCGCGCCCGGCTTCATCTTGTTGAGCGTGGCCTCGTTGATGATGTGCTTCGTCTGCGGCATGAGCGGACAGTGCAGGCTGATGAAGTCGGAGGAGGCGAGGAGTGCGTCCAGGTCCGTGTAGGTGCCGTACTTTTTGAACTCGGCGTTCTCAACGGGGTCGTACGCCAGGATGGTGCAGCCGAAGCCGTGGAGGATCCGGCCAAGAGCCACTCCAATCCTGCCGGTGCCGTACACGCCGACGGTCTTTCCATGGAGGGTCTTGCCCAGGAGGCCGTCCAGGTTGAAGTTGCCCTCTCGCACGCGGTTGAAGGCGCGGTGCGTCTTGCGGTTGAGGGTTTGGATCAGCGCGACGGCGAATTCAGCAACGGCCTCGGGGCTGTAGCTCGGAACGTTGGCCACGAATAGGCCCAACTCCCTGGCCTTGTCCAGATCGACATTGTTGAAGCCGGCGCAGCGCAGGAGGATGGCCCGCACACCGCTCTCGTGGAGGCTCTCCAGAATAGGGCCGGACAGGTCGTCATTGACAAAGGCGCAGACGGCTGTGGCGCCGGCTGCTAGGGCGGCGGTGTCCTTGGAAAGGGGGAAGTCGTGGAAGGTGAGCTCGATGTTGGTAGGTGATGATGATATGTTCCGTGCTTCCTGAGCAGCGGTAATGAACTGTCTGTCGTAGGAATGAGAGTTGAAGATGGCGAGCTGACATTTTGGCGTGGTCGTTGAAGCCATGGCTACGTACACTTTGATAAGGGACGCTCACCTCAGGTAGAGTGATATGACAGACTGGAGGCAGCTGCTGCAGTCAGCTTCTGAAGTGAAGTGAAGTTCAGGAGGAGATCCGGGAGTGAGTGTACCTGTGCTTAACATTTGTGATGTCTCGGCGTGCGCCTACGTGAATCACTGAATCACTGAATCACTGAAATCTCCAGTCGGAAGTCTCCCATGCAGCTAGGCGCGTTCCTTCCTGCAGTCAGTCATTCGCCGAGCAATCAACGGGCCGGCTGGTCTGTGCCGCGTGTGTGATGTGACGCCTTATGTCTTGGCTGTCATCCACACCTCAGCCGGCCTTCAAAACACGTCGGTCTAATAATAATAAACCTTCATCGCGGTGGACTCCATACAACAAAATCACGGATCAATAGAGGGAAAACTGCCCCAACCTCGCGTTGATTCCAGCACAAGGTGCGCGATCAATGAGCATTGATTTTCTTCCTCACATCCCAGGGTCAACCCGAGAGTGCAACGAAAAAAAAAAAAAAAAAAAAAAAAAAAAAAAAAAAAAAATCGAGACAAGCTCGGGGTGGGGTTCCAAAAATTGTGATCGGAAGGTCCAAAGACCAACAATCTTGACTTGGAGAGCAAGCTCCTTTCAGTCTTGTGTGTCCTGCTTGTCAGTTGTTCCTCAAGTTGATTTCCTCCGAGATACGTGCACGCATAATCTCCTGCCCCAGGTCTCCCGTTTTTATCCATCTCGGTGCGTGATACTACCGAAGGGTGCCCGCCAGAAAGGGGGGTCCAAACAGAGCCGCTGAAGCGAGAGAAAACCAAGTGTTAGCAGAATGAAAGTGACTTTCTCATGGGAGAAAAGAGGAAGTGAGAATGATAACTTACAAACAGGTTGGCCAAAGGCCCGCCACCATCCTCCCAGAGACGTGCACGCGGGCTCTGCTTCCCAACCATGTCGGATCCCTCAAATTCGAATGCGTGGTTCCCTTATGAGCTTGCCTCGATGGCAGCCCTCAAAAGGCCCTGGCGGGCTGCGGTCGGTCGGTCGGTTGGGTCGAAGTGCTGTGTTTTTTGGTTTAGGTCTGGTGGGACGAGATGGGATATGTGATGTGCAAAGCAGAATGGGGTTGAAATGTGCTAGTGATGAGGCGGGATAGATGTTCGCTCGTGGAGAAGGATATTGAGAGGTGCAAAGGGCAGAGAAAGACGATCGGTGCTGATAGTGGGTTGGTGCAAACGACGGATGGGCATACCAAACCGTGTCGAGGTACGTGAAGGCATCACTGGTCCCTAGCCATCGAGGCTGTGATGACCAAGGAAACAGTGATCACTGATGAGGATCTTGATGGTGATGGACGAAAGGAAACACTCGTGAGATGGTGATGGGAGTGCGTTGGATGATGGGTAGGTAGGTAGTGGATGCTTGTGGATGGGGGCTGAACTTACAGGAAGTTTGTCGACATTTGGGTGGTTTGCCTGGGTGGCAAGGAAAATGAAAAGATGCAAACCTTCAAATTGGTGGGAGGAAGGAGGGAGAAAGAAAGCAAAAACAATGCCCAATATATATAGACGTACGGCAGGGCGGCGAGTGGATTCTGCCGTCGCCAGACCGCCGACGCCGGGGTAGTTGCTCCGGTATTGTCTGGGCGACGACGTGCCCGGCCGGCCGGCCGACCGGTAATGGGATGTTTCGAGATATTGGTGGCTATGGCGGGGCAGCAATGGAAAACGGTGCAGATGTATGAGATTTGATGGCTTTCGAAGGTCCTGCCACACATGGATGATCGTTTGTGCGAGGATATCGTTTTTTGGACACGACAGTCTGACAATCGATTCTTCTTGATCATAAAAGCTAACTTCTTATGCTTTATACCATCAACCATCCAAGAGACTTGGCTATCAGGTTCGTGAAGTTGGCGTACATTATTTCCCAGGGAATCGGGGCGATGTGACACAATGGCAGCGTCGTCAATCACAGCGAAAAGTCCTCGCACGTCTTGGTTTTGAACGCCATCATCTTCCATTACAAATTAGCCAGGTCAAGTACTTCAACCCAGACCGGCACCTCTGTCTTCTGTCTCGCGTGTCTATTCTATGTTCCTTATGAATCTTTCGGGGTATATCCGCGCCGCCCTTTCACCGGTCGACCGATATCCGTCCATCAAACCCTCTTTTATCATGTGAGATACAGGGAAAAAACAACATAGCAGAGCGCACCAAGTATGCTGCTCCAGTACTCCAAGAAACTCCAACCCATGCAATATCGATACCACATTTATCTTTGCAAATGAAAACATTCTGGAACCTGCCATCCACATTGTGACAGTCCGACCGCCCTGAGCTCCGTACATGCGAATATATGTATGCTACCGCCATGTCGCTGTTATGCCATGCCATAGCGCTTTGATGCCACAAGCGTGGAACAAAGCTTTGGCATGAAAAGATTGAAAAAAAAAAAAAAAAGAGTGTGGGTATCCGTAGGAGAGTGAATCAAAGAAAATTAAAAAGGAGAAAATGGATATTTAGAAAAAGAAGAAGCCCGCCATCAATGAGAGACAGGGCATAAGAAGTGTAGCAAATACACCTGGCGTCATAAGCGCTGTTCTACCTGTTGTTGCACTGGAGTCAGCACTTGCGGATGTACTACTTGTGGAGCCGCTCGAAGTTGAAGATGTGCCGTCATTCTCGGGCTTACTTGAGGCGGACGCTGTGGTCGCGCTGTTGGTACCGGGGGTCTTGGCTGCCATTGCTGAGCAGGCTGTCTCATCGGCTGAGAGGCTGCCCACCTGACTGCCGATCTGCGCCACGACGGCCTGAGAGTCGCGCACCGAGACGGTGAGGGAGCCATCGTCACCGACTGTAACTGTGTTGTCTGTGTCCGAGACTGTGGTTGGGGTGCCGTCACCGCTTTGCTCGTAGGAGATGCCGTTCCATGTCGTGTTGTACTTTGAGTCGAGGCCGTCATTGGTAAGGTAAGCCAGGTGGACAGTCTTGCCAGCCATGGAGGTCGGCAGGGTCAGGGACACGGTCAGGTTCGCAATATCGGTTTGAGTGGAATTAGCCTGCTTGCCGTTGATGATTGCGACCGACGTCAGTGTCCCCGCCTGGAAAACAGAGTAGGCTGTAACATAGTCCTCGTAGCCAGTAGGAAGGCTGGACAGGGTGTATTGAGAGACCTGGGCGGTGCAAGTGGGGCCAATGATCTGGTTGAAAGCGGCATGGCCGTAGTAAAGTGGCCGGGGGTAGGGAGCCACCCCGTTGAGAGTAACCGGCTGCCAGGCAGAAGCAAAGCTTCCTTCCGTCATGTGGAAGTTCACACCGGACATGTTCAACGACGCCGCATACAAAAGGAAGTTGAGCGTGTAAAGAGCTCCGCCGAACGTGTCTGTCACATTCTCGGTGCCGGCCGGGCCAACCCAGCCCATCTCCCGCAGCGCATAACCGTAGGAGGTGTCGTTAGACTGAGTGAGCTGGTCCTCGGCTTGGGCAAGGAATTGGTCCTCGACAAGAGTAAAACTCATCACGGCGTCCAAAGTCAGGTCGTAGGTGGCCACGCCAAAGAAATAGGTATAGTCGTGTTGGGTCCATAGTGAGACGTAGGACGAGCCATTAGACACGTCGGTGATGCCGTCGGTGACAAGCTGAGAAATAGCAAAAGTGGTGCCGCTGGTGTGAGACGTTGCGCCAGCCTCGAAGAAGTTTGAGACCAGGCCCGCGGGCTCGAGGACCTGTTCGTAAATAGCAGAGGCGCGACTCAACCACTCTTGGGTGTAAACGGCGCCAGACCAGCTAGAATCACGAAACTGGCTGCTAGAGTAGTACAGGTCCGGCTCATTACCAATCTCAAAGGCGGTGATGTCCACGTTGGTGCACCTGCTGATGACCTGCTTTGCCATAGTAACAATGCGATCAATGTAGTCGTCGTCATTATACGCCAGATTCAGGCCCCATGTGATTGGGGTGCCGGTAGGAAAGCGGTCCGCAGCCTCGAAGAAAGTAGGTCCTATGATTTGAGCGTCCCACTTGATGGAGCCGTTGCCGGTAGCATCACTGTTGTGTTGTACGGTGTATGCGGTATGAGAGGCATCATAAATCATGTAGTCCTCTGTGTTGCCGCCCAGGCGAATATGAGGTGGTTTGCCTGGGTAAGAGTTCAACATTGGGTGTTCATCAAGGGAAATGGGATTCATTGAGGCAACTCACCTGTGTACTTGCCCAGGTTGTCGAGGAGGTTCACAGACAGGGAGTTGGTGTCTGCACCGCCAGTGAAGGAGAACAGGTTGGAAGGTTCTATGCCAAAGCCAGCAAAAGACCGGTCGACATAATCTGTTGCTGGTGCCGAGACGGAGGCGAGTGATATTGTGACAGAGTCGGAGGCAGCTATGGCAGAGGAGAGAAGCTGGCAGGTGGCGACGGCACGGCACAAGGCGCGTGATCTGCTTGCGACAACCATTGTGCGATGCTGGAGCGGGTCCGGCTGGGCTAGGGTGGACAGCGTGGTCGGGAGAGAGAAACACGGATGATGTCGAAAGAACCGGAAGACTGAAGGCGACCAGGTGTACTAGCAAGACCGCGGCGATGCCCTTCCTCTTAATAAATCTACAGCTCTAAGCTGTGCCCCTTGGCTTGTAAGCACCTAACTTAGGTCGTCGGGTCGAGCTGGTCCAGTCCTTTAGTGGCCACGCTAAGACGATGCTGAACGGTCTAGGCTTGACGAGTTCCAAGGCGGTAGCAAGAATCCGGACAGGGGGGGATCTGGGGAAGGAAAGAGCTAATGTGCAGGAGGTAGACGAGATATATCAAAAAGGTCCAACCGCCGGTGCAACAAACAAACTGATGAGTAGGGGTCACCTGCACCTAAGTAGGTATGTAGGTAGGAAGGAAGGAGGTAAAAGCCAGGGGGGGTGTGATTTAAGATTACACAAGGTTGGGAGGCTTGCGGAGGGTGGTCAGAGAAGGGTCGGTAATAAAGGTAACAACAAGTAGCCGCAAACGTGGGAAATTGTTGGACGGAGATTTCGTTCCCAAAGAAAGGGCCTCAGATGGATCTCGAATGCCTGGCGAGCAACCTGCAGCATGCGGGAAGGACCCAACGAGGACCCATACTGACGTCGTGACCTGCAGGTGCGGCCTTGAAGGCGCCTGCCCTCCTGGCACCATGTGTGTCTGCCAATCTCCCGCCTGGCGCTACCTGGGTACTTTACCTAACCTAAGGTAAGGTTAGTGGTAACGTACGCGTACAGCATATTCCACCTGGATGGGATGTACATCCTGGCATCTTGCCATGCTGACATGCCATTCGTAGCTAATAAAGTATGCCTCTGGACGTTTTACCTTTCACCAGGTGTGCTTGATGGAGGCTGCACGGGCTGACGGGCTGCACGGACTGCACGTGGGAACTGACTCTTTCCTACGTTGCCTTGACGTATTCTTTGTTTTGACGCCGAGGCTGTGGTCTGTCGGTTGATTCTATTCTTTCTTTCTTCCTTGGTCGTCTCGTGTCAGTCGTCATACTTGCTCACCTCGTACGTACACACGCTTACACTCTTACACATAGAAAACTGTGTTACTCGCATTATATCTCTTGACGTCAGTACAACAGCTGCAAAAGGCGCATTGCATGCATACGTAGTCGGATCGAGCCAGCATACCCGGTTTTGGAAACAATCCAGGCCATAAGTTGCTGGGGCTCCTGGACTCCCGAGACAGGACTAGTGCCATGACAGAAACCCTAGCTCTATTGCTCTGCGGCACCAGCCTGCTTTAGGATTGTTTGGAGAAAAGTGCTAATGGAAAATGTTCCGGAAATCCCAGGTCCAGCTTTTCCATTATTGCCGGCGTTCTGCAACGCTGTGAATTTCTTCACCGCCTGCTCTTATAGGGTGGCGTCCCTTAGCTGGTCCAGCTTTTGGTCGTTCTACGTACGGAATCAATCTTGGCGCCGACTTGGCTCTCTGTGCTTGGACTCCTTGGCGAAGGAAACTTGCCCGAACACTCGGAGCAGCTGTCTCCCCTGTTCCATGCTCGGCTACACGGCCATAGTGACGGCTGCACATCATCAATACGAAGATGTATTGGAACATAGGTACTGTATATTCTTCGGACGAGTAGCTACCATCTCATGAACTTGGGACAAAGCAAGACGTCAAAGGTCCAGGTGAGAGAGGGCTCTCCCTGGCATTTGTTTCATCACACGCGTTCAACAAGGGCAACAACGCTGGCAGGTCGAAAAGGTGACATGCAGGCGTGTGTTGCAATTGGCATTTTAGATCTGCCGGCCTGCCGAAAGCATGCACCTCCGCATTAGCACTTGGCACTGCAACATCTACAGACTGCACGTGCTATAACAATAGAACAGTCTCCCTTTATTAGTACCGCTGGTATCGAATGCGCTTCCGAACACGCTGTGTTCCATTAGTGTGGGGACAGGGGGGGGTGGCTTGATGTTTTGTGGCCAGAAAGTCTTTGGAGTTTCGGATCAAAAACAAAACCCCCTACCCCCTTGTCTTTATGTGTCTGCAAGCGCCGGTGACTTGCCGTGCCGGCCACTCCTGTGTGACCGACCCGAACCGACCGGCCTGAAGAAAGCCAAGCGAGAAATCCTGATCCGAGGATCATCAGCACAGCCGTCAAACCAGCTTTCCCAGCTGACCCAGCAAGCCTGCAAGCCCAACCCAGCACAGCTTGCGCAAGCCAAGCTGACTTGTCTTGCTTGTTGACTTGATTTGTTATTTTTTTTGGTCCTCTGTTGTCTTATTTTAGAAAACAAAGCTATCCCAGACACTAACAACGCATCATATCAAGAAGATCCCGCCGATCGTGTTCGACGATCCTTCTTCCTCGTTTTAGCTTCCCACAAAACTTGGAGCCTCGTGTTTTTTTTTGTTTTTATTCTTTTTATTCGGCTGCTGCTGTTGCTGTTGTTTGCGACAATGACAAATCGATTCTAGGATATAAAGATCGCCATTTCCGCTCTGCATCCACAGCAGTCTCGATCAATCCCCTATCTGGGGAATCCGCCGCCCCCCTTTGAACCGTGTCTCACCGCTGTGATCAGCCTGCCAAAACCAAAAAAGGCCACAAAAAATGCAAAGGTGGGAGAAATAACACAGTATATACAAAGTGACACATTGCCCAGATGCCTGCCTTCGTATCAGACTGTCTTTCGCATGTTGGCTGTGCTGACGAGGACAGCGCCTATGGCCAGCCACTTCCTGGTCGCGCCAAAAATGCAAGCAAATCATGACGTCGATCCGGGATGATCCTCAGCTCAACTTGTGGGCCCGCTGGATTTGCCCCGTTCTTGGCTTTTCCAAGAACTCGGCTCGGGGGGGTCCCTTTCTTGGTGGAGAAAAATATCTCATCCATTCAATCATCCTCCTTTCGCCAAAGCGATGTCCTCCCCATGATGATGATGATGCTGCTGCTGCTGCTGCTGCTGCTGATGACGATGATGATGCTGCTGATGAAGGCTTGCTTAGATTGATGCTGCGGATGGCAAAGCCCCCTTTCGACATTGTTGCTTTCAACTCTTCCTGAGAAGGAGATCGAATTTGCGCAGTTCCCATTTTTATATGGGGCTGTCAAGTAAGTTCGGGCCCGGCCCGGAAGTTTGCTGGTGTTACCCTGACTTTCCGAAGCGAAGCTATCGCAACACCCTGGCTC
>JAPEVC010000246.1:0-51481 GCA_027946555.1 Gnomoniopsis sp. IMI 355080 | reverse complement strand
CTTTTGCACCGCAGGATTGATGAATGAAGGAAGATTTATTCTGCGATGCTTTCGTTTGGAGGGAGGAGGGGGAGGGGCAGCTATTCTTGAACGAGTGACGGTGGACTGTGTTGGGAGAATGGCTCGCGAAGGCGTGGAGTCGTAAAAGGCGTGGTCGATGTGTCACTCATTATTCTCGTACGGAGGTCCGTACTGCAAGCCAGGACAATGTAACTTTTTGTGTAACCTTGAATTCGCCGAGGATGTCCCTGTCAAACATATTGCTATTTCGAGCTAGATGCTCATATTTTATGGAAGAGACTAACTCAAACTGTAACTTGAATGGTGACTGTGTTCCTCTGCAAAAGGGTTATGCATGCACTGAAGCAGTCATTGAATGATGAAAGATGAAAGAAAAGGGCATGGAATAGATCTGTCTCTCCCATTGACTGCATAGCATATTTGTTTTACCTAGGCAGGAAAAGGGTGTCGGCTTATACAAGATTGTCAATTCCAAGGTGTTGCGCATTCGAATACCGCCAGAGCTCTTATCCTTATCGCTAAATTTTGAGGGTCGCCGTTGCGCGCGAGTTTAGGAATCTCCTCCACTTGTCTGCGAGCTGTCTTTGACACTGCAAATCAACACCAAAATACAACTCCAAGTAAGACCCACCATCTGCTTTACCGCAGACAAATGTTCGAACTAATCACATCAGTCAGGATGCCTCCGAGAATACCACGTCCTGTGTCTAGCAGGCTCATCACCGGCACAAATCGCACGCGCACACACAACCCATCATCAACATTATCACCATCATGGCTGCCCACATCCACAACTATCTCAGCACGGCGGCACTATGCAGCACCCGCCTCCATCGCCGCCACCTTTAAGCTGCCCGACGACTACGTGCCTCCCACGAAACCCCCCAGCGCCCGCCCCGTCGAGACGCGCAAATCCCAGCTCCTCCGCTCCTACACCTCCCTCCTACGCTCGACGCCACTCATGCTGATCTTTCAACAAAACAACCTCAGCGCCATCGAATGGGCCGCTCTACGCCGCGAGCTCAAGTTTGCCCTCGCCGCCGTGCCGCCGCCTTCTTCTTCTTCCGCTTCTGCGTCGCCGGATGCGCCCGCACCCGCGCCCGTCGACATTGCGCCTTTTATCCAGCTTCAGGTGGTGCGCACCAGCATGTTTCGTCAGGCGCTCAAGGTGCTTGAGTTTTGGGACCCGACCGGCGCCAAGGAGGCTGCCTACACGCACGACCTGTCGATGGCCGCGTACGAGGCCGTCAAGGCCGCTGAGGCCAAGACCATTCCTGCAGACTCCATGTACGCACAGCTGCAGCCGTTGCTCGTGGGCCCGCTGTGCCTGCTCACTTTCCCCGCCGTGTCGCCACAGCATTTGGCCGCGGCGCTCAGTATCCTGGCACCTAGCTCGCCTGCGTTTCCAGCGCCGACGAGGAAGAAGAACCCTGGGTATCATGATCAGGTCACGCAGAGCGGGCTACAGAAGCTGCTGTTGATTGGCGGGCGGATTGAGGGCAAGGCGTTTGATATGGACGGCGTGAGGTGGGTAGGCGGTATTGAGGGTGGACTGGACGGATTGAGGGCACAGTTGGTGGGTTTGTTGCAGAATGCGGGTTTGGGACTGACAAGCACGCTGGAGGGAGCAAGCAAGAGCTTGTGGGTGACCATGGAGAGTCGGAGAACGATGTTGGAGGAGGGAGGCAAAGAGGGCGAGAAGAAGGAGTGAGGGTTGAACAGTGTGGTGCATTGTTTTGGGCAGATGGGCTGTTTTGTCGCCATGTAAGGAGCGTTAGTGGTGAGAGGGTCCTTATAGAGAGGATTCCTCTGCTTCTTATTTGTACAATTGCCAATTCAAGAATACAAATATCTTTTGCCCACAGCTGTCTACCCTAGACTGCTGCCGTCCTCACACCAAGTGCTGTGGGATCTAGATACAGATGGATTTACTATGTCTGCTTCTATGGGGATGCCAGAAGTGTATTTTCCAGAGGGAACCGAACAGGTACGTCGAAGATGTCGAAGAATGCATTGCCGGACACCGGCCGTCCTCACGGCGCCGCTCCCCATATTTTCTCGGCGAGCATTGTCCGGCAGGCACGAATCCGGCTTCCCGTCTCGCGTCGGAAGGTTGAGCTTATGCCCGTTTCACACCTCCACAGGCTTCCATCACATTGCCTGCAATTCAATTACATACTAATCCTCCCGATCCAACACTTAAAAGCCGACACACTATACACACGTCTCCACTCGAAAATCGATGCATCTGACAACAACGACAAGCACCGCTCACTGAACCACCCTCACTCTTCCAAGCCAACGCGAACCGCGCGACGCGCGCCCACGTTCCCACCTCACCTTGACATCCCACCCTCCCAGAAATTCCGCTTTCACATCCCGAATCGCCGCCCCCAATGTTCGCTCCCTACCAAGCCGATCCACCCGAGACTGCACGCTCGCCCGACATCGCCTCGCCGCGCGCCTCTCTGGAGCGCCGGCCCTTTTCGCCCGCCACCTACAACAAGCCGTCCAACCAAGCTAGCCCGCCGCCGCTACAGCATCCACAGCCGCAGCGGAATTGGCAGCCCAGCGGGCAAATCATCCCGCAGGCAAGCCCTGGCCGGTTCGGAGATGTGGCGGGGGGATACTTTGGCGCGGAGCGTGAGGGCTTGAATGAGTTTGATACGAGCCTGGGACTACGGCTGGACTACGAGGCTTGCGCAGCATATTTGGCGCTGCCGCCTGTCGGTGCGATTGTGTTGTTGGTGCTGGAACGGAAGAGTGATTATGTGCGGTGAGTCTATCTGGGTTTTCTCCTCTCTCTCTCTCTCTCTCTCTCTCCTTGAGGCATGGGACAAGGCTAACGGTGGAGTGGGTGGTAGATTTCATGCGTGGCAGTCGGCGTTGCTGTTTACGGCTATGTTCATACTACATCTCGTCTTTTCATGGTCGTCTTTCTTTGGGTGGCTGTTCTTCTTGGGTGACTTGGCCCTGATCGCTTTTTTGACCATGAGGGCTTATCGTGATGCGGATATGCTGGACCGGTATGAGGTACCGTTCTTTGGGCCCATTGCAAACAGGTTTTTGAGCGATGAGTAGGACACTTGGGGAAGGCGACAGAGGTTGCGAGTGCTCTTTGGTCACGAGGGGCTATGATCTCCTTCATTGTATGAGGCTAGGTGTTACTGGGCGTTTGTGTGTTTGTGGCGTTGTAAAGTTGATGATACCATACTCTGGCGTTGACTTTCTTTGATTTATCCCCTCGGTACGGCGGGTGTTACCCCAGCCGAATAGAAGTGATTCTTGAAATTGCAGCCATCCTTGAAGATTCAATCCGTGTTCATTGCATTGATAAGTGTACTCTCCGATGCAGCCTTGAACTCATGGTCAACCAATGCCCAAACCGCGTGCTTCTGCACTGTTTTCCATGCAATATAAATATAGATTTGGAGGACGTTGGGGGTAGAGGCACCTAGCTGTCCTTATCGCCTTATCGCAGCTCCCGTAGTGTCTGTGTCGTAGCGGGTTTAGTAAGCGGTAGGCGCGTAATGCGTGCCTGCCTGCGCTGCAACCGGGACTCGGACTCAACTGTCGCCAACGGCCGACCTCAGTCCAGCTCCGGCTTCCTACAAGCTTCTACCTCAAACAACTTCCACCACTGCACTCCCTCCTCCCATCGCGACCTGCCAGATATTACCCACCTGTCGGTCTGATCATTGAATTTAATTCTTCCCGAAGGCAGCCAAGACCCCACATCCTTTCACCGCAAACACACATCACCCACCATGTCGACCCTTGAGGAGCTCGATGACCTCATGAACAACGGTCGCGACGGCGACGACAAGGATAAGAAGGATGGCGACGACAAGAAAGATGGCAAAGACAAGCCCTCAGGCGACGGCGATGCCGAGATGAAGGATGCTGAGGAGGAGGAGAACCTGATCGATGATGAGATCCTGCAGCTCAGCACCCAGGACATATTGACCCGCAGGCGACTACTCGACAACGACGCCAGGATCATGAAGTCAGAGTACCAACGTCTACAGCACGAAAAGGCCACCATGAATGAGAAAATCAAGGAGAACCGCGAAAAGATTCAGAACAACAGGTTCGTCGCTTGTCAATCCAGCCTTGTGTGTTGCGCTGCCCTCCGTTGTGTGCTGACATCAAATCCCCTTCCACAGGCAACTTCCCTATCTGGTTGGCAACGTCGTCGAGCTGCTTGATTTGGATCCAACTGACGAGGCCGGCGAGGAGGGGGCCAACATCGATCTCGACGCAACACGTGTCGGCAAGTCGGCCGTCATCAAGACCTCTACAAGGCAGACCATCTTCTTGCCACTCATCGGCCTGGTTGACCCCGAAAACTTGAAACCCGCCGATCTCATTGGTGTGAACAAGGACTCATACCTTATTCTGGACACCCTGCCAGCCGAATACGACTCTCGTGTCAAGGCTATGGAGGTCGACGAGAAGCCAACAGAGAAGTACAGCGATGTTGGTGGACTGGATAAGCAAATAGAGGAACTCGTGGAGGCCATTGTATGGCCCATGAAGGAGGCTGAGCGGTTCAAGAAGATTGGTATCAAGGCACCCAAGGGTACGTTTACGCTGATTTGGAAGGCATACTCGCGTTGCTCCGTTGCAGGCTTCTAACACTATTCACCACAGGCGCTCTGATGTACGGCCCCCCCGGAACTGGCAAGACACTGCTAGCACGAGCATGCGCCGCCCAAACCGACGCCACTTTCCTCAAGCTTGCCGGCCCACAACTGGTGCAGATGTTTATTGGAGACGGTGCCAAGCTTGTACGCGACTGCTTTGCTCTCGCCAAAGAGAAAGCCCCTTCCATCATCTTCATTGACGAGCTCGATGCCGTCGGCACGAAGCGATTCGATTCAGAGAAGTCAGGTGATCGCGAGGTCCAACGCACAATGTTGGAGCTTCTCAACCAACTGGACGGATTTGCGTCTGACGATCGCATCAAGGTGCTCGCCGCCACGAATCGTGTAGACGTCCTCGACCCTGCCCTGCTGCGTTCAGGCCGGCTGGACCGCAAGATCGAGTTCCCGCTGCCCAACGAGGAGGCGCGCGCACAGATTCTGAAAATCCACAGTCGTAAGATGAAGGTAGACCCGAATGTCAACTGGAGCGAGCTGGCGCGCAGCACGGATGAGTTTGGTGGAGCTATGCTCAAGGCCGTGTGTGTGGAGGCGGGTATGATTGCGTTACGGATGGGCAAGAACAAGATCAGCCATGAGCATTATGTGGATGCTATTGCTGAGGTTCAGTCGAAGAAGAAGGAGGTGAGTGATCAATCATCTCGAATTTGGTGTCTTCTCAGGCCATACTGGCTCCGAACTTACGCTGACCATTTGATTACAGACCGTCAATTTCTATGCTTGATCAACGGGACGACTATTGCATGGCTTCACGCCGGTTGGTGCGACTGGCTACGATCCGTTGCCAATGTGCCTGGTTTCCAGGGATCTCTAAAAAGGCGGCCGATAGAAATCCGCAGATTCAAACATAGATTGGTTTGGGCAGCAACCCATTGTATGATTATATGATTGACCTCATGGGTGACAACAGACCTTTCTCGCTGATGCTATGGTGGTGCTTGGCTTGAATTTGAATGTCCACGGTGTTGGCCCTGCTTGTTCGTCGTTCTTCCGCGCTACTCCGGACTTCTACCCATCCCTGTTTGGTGAGTCTTATACCTCCATGCCAAGCATGTCGAGTAGTCCCCTGTGACCTAATATAAATGTGTCTTTTCGTGCGTTTTGAGATGGGCTAGTTTGTGCGATTCGGACTGGCAAGTCGGGCTCTGGGTAGGCACACCGACAACGTATCTGGCAAGGGCACTGAGGGACCGGGGGATACAACAATCTTTTCAGCCATCGTCCGCGTTTGATGTCAAATGGCTAGCCAAAGATAGTTGGGCAGGAGTAGTGGATAGAGTCGATATCTTGGGCTGGAAGGGTCTCTAGCCTTCACTGGTCACGCGAGTGTCTCTTGGTAGGTAAGAATTCCGCTTTGTCTACCTGCCTCGGCATTTCTTCGTGTACAGGAGGTCCTCCTCAGGGAACGGTCGGTCCTTCCATATAAAGCAAATTATGGGTTCGGGGGAGGGGGTGAATGTGTCTATCGAGGCGCAACAGAAAGGAGGCTGCTGGATGGTGGTGGGGATGTGCTTCCTGTGCATAACCTACCTAGGTACCTAGGAGTGAGTAGCTTAGCAACTCTTCAGACTATTGTGCACTGTCCTTGCTTGGCCGAGCATGGCTTTTGAACTTCGTGGCGGCGGGAGGAGTTGCGACAGCATTGTGTAGATGGTGCCTCGGCTTGGTGAGAAGGCAGGGTGTGAATTCATGGACGTACTAGAAAGGGAGCCCGGGCTTGCTGGGCAAGACAGCGCAGCTCGTATATCGTCGAGCGACTTCGTTGGCTTTGTACCCTTCTGGTCTTCCCGTCCAGGTGAGGTCTGCTGATGGAGCGAGGGCGCTTTGAGCACCAGTACCCTGGACTGTGGAAGAATTTTCGATGGCAAAAAGATGAAGTGAAAACAGTTTAGTACTAAAAGCTTGCTGCTGGCCGTCATTCCTCTCGTGCGCATGTCTATCGAGAGCTATGTCTGCGAACACGGATTGACGATGCCAGAGTTTTTTTATTACTTTCTCTTCTTTTGGGCCGAGGGTTGGTTGTTGCCTGGGCGCAGACTACATCCATCACATGCATATCTCAAGGGCACAGAAACCAAGATCTGGTACGATTAGTGATGTGCTGCGTTATTACAAGGCAGAGGGGGGGGGGGGTTGTGGCGGGATGTCACATTGTGTGCGTCGCATCTGTTGCTCCAACCGGGCTTTACTCGCGAGGCATGTGCCCAGTCGCATTGCATTCCATGGGAAAACGCACAAGCGAGGTCTCATTATTACTACTTACTTGCCCTGTCTGTGCTCGAGTCACGGCGGCTCAGGACCACGCCTTTGCTCGACGTTTGGTGCTGACGGTGTCGATTACGTCGGCTCGCGTTGTTCTTGATGTCGGTGGCCAGTGGCAAATTTTATTACGGATCAAAGGAATTGGAAGTTAGAGTCTTTTTGATTTATTTCATTTGTGAAGAAAAAAGTCGAGAATCAGAGAGCAAGTAATAGTCTACAAAAGGAGTCTTTTCTGGGCTGCTTTCGTTCGCAATGGTGAGCCCTATGTCAACATAAGCGTCTCCCCGAGATGCGTGTCTTGGAAAGAGGAATCAAGAGACAATAGATACGTCTCATGATAACATGCCTTGCGAGCGACCAAAGTTTGGTTCTTGCTTCATATCCCCTGATGGGCTTGGACGAGCACGAGCATACTATGCCTCTACATATTGTTACGGCACAGCTTATCCGCCACAGCCAATCGCAATTTTCAAGCAACATTCCAGCTTCGAAGATGGTTGCTTTGGGCGTATCGCCACGTTGGCAAGCTTGGGTGACTATTTCCTAGCTCGTTGTACATGATGCCGAGGATGGCGGAGGCATGAATTCAGTCGACGACGAGGGCTTTGGCAGATGGAGAGGCCGCCAACTAAGCGAAGGAATATTAGGCCTCAGACTAGACGCTTTCTTGTGGTTCAAGCTAGTCTGACATTGTATGTCATGCCGAAGCCTCAGCTTGTGGGGGGTCCGGTGGATGACATGGGGACTTGATACTCGACCACTTGTGCAATACTCACCCAGATGTAAAAGGAAAGCTTCCCGATGTACCATGCCACAAGTGAGCTAGTCTTTGCCCGATAGTGTCCTCTCATGCCCACATTGGTCGAACTTGTCAAGACTCGGGAATCCAGGGTCCAGGACTTCGCCTCAGGGCCCGGGTCGGAGGAGCCTGACGGTGCCTGGCAGGCCCACGGATTGGGATGCCGGACTTAACTCAATTTCCGCACCCCAACTCAAATGTCAGTCACCACCAAATTAACTAGCAATACAACATGATCTATCGGTTTATTCTCCTGCCCTCCACCTCCTTCAGTTAAAGCTATCGCGATGGCATATTATTATAGACCTTCTTAATTATCTGGAGTTTTACTAACTCCTAGCCTTCCTCTGCTAGCCGGCGTATATCACCTATAATACTATGCCTATATCTCCATACCCTCTACTTTATAATATTTATAATACTATGATCCTCTATCGGATTTATCTTTAGACAGCTATTAGCGTTAATAATAGTAACCCAGCCCTTATAGTATTTCCAGTTAACAGATTTTTTACTAATATAGCTGCTGATGGACTGGATCTAGCCATTACACTATGCAAAAGAGTATGCGAGCCACGAATGGCTGGTACGGCATTACTATCTCTATATAGTATCCATCAGGCTGGGGACCGGAAATGGAGTTAAGTCCGGCATCCCAATCCGTGGGCCTGCCTGGGGAAGAAAGTCTGGTTTGAGGCTCCACGATGTAACAATTGTTACCCCGTAACTAGTTAAGCGGGTGAGGCCGCTCAGCTTCTGAGCCCATAATGAAGGAGTTGATGGTTGAACTAGTGCCCATTCCCAGGTACAGTAAGTGGCTGAGGCTTCGCGATGTAACGGCCGCGTATCAATGACAGAATTCATCTGGCTTGGAGGCGACAGGTCGGCAAACGCGACAGGTCGATCTTATGCCTTTACACAACCAGACAACTCATGTTACCAGGGCTTGATATGCAGGGCTGCTAATCACGTCGCCTCAATTAGGCCAACATGTGGCGCGGTCTTGCCGCGCCCAAACCTCAAAGGGAGAGGGTGTTGTTCGTATTCAGGCATTCGGCCGACATGACCACGGAAGACTACATAGTATACGATAAGGATGAGGTGAAAGTTGTGGATATGATCATCCTGATCGGCGTGGAGTGGTACGTGGAAGATGCTGGGAGCCCACGAGAATGCAAAAGAGAGCAGCGGTCGAGTGGATGATCAGCACCTCAGGGCCCAGGGCCGTTGCCGTTGGCCTTATGGAATTGACTTTCACCAGCCAGCGGTCCAGAACAAGGTACGGGGCCCGGCAAATGGGGACTGGGCCCAGCCCCAGCCCAGCCCTGGCCTCTCAGGGCGCGTGCATGTGCTACAACTTTGGACAAATTGTCTGGCAGGCCGGCAGGTATGCAGGACCTTGACAAGTGACGATCCGGTGTCCTCCTGCATGTTCTCCAGCTATGACGGAAAGCCGCTTATCTGGGCTGTGATATAGCCCTACCTCTCAACCAACCCGGTACTCTTCTTTTCTTCTCGTGCCTTGGTTTTCGGCCCTGCTCGGCTGTCTACCGTCATCGGTAATACTACCAGTATGTAATGGTTCAACTCAAGAATCCCGGTTACTATGGTAGTTCGACCCATCTCTTTTTTGTATTCCTTGATCCCCGGGCCAGTGGGCTCAAGTTCGTCTCAAAAGTTGTCATTGGCCCTCGTCGACGTTGTCGCAGGGATAAGGCAGGACGTCATGCAACGGGAGCTAGCCGGGGAGTAGTAAAATTAAGTAAGGCAGAAGCCTACGCTAAAAAGTAACCTATTTCCTGGATCCAGATTATCGGGTTTGACTGGCCGACTGGCCGATTGCCTGTCTGTACATTTCCCCGGGTTATTTCAACGTCTTTTTTAATTAGTCTCGCGCTATAATACTACGAAAAAGTAGGTAGCGTTGCAGTAGTCCGGACGTTTTCGCCCGTTGACACGTGCGGAGAATATTTGGCATTACAAATGTTGTTCCATCAAAACTAGACCAAGCAACGATGCAGTACAACGCCGTGAAGCATGCACGACTTATGCTGGACAAGAGCAAGCAGATCAGGGGTTTTTCTTGAGTGAGGGCTAATGTAAGGCCGGCAATCGTAGGGATGCCCGTTTGGGGAGCTCTCATCTCGGCGAATTTGCTAATATTAGGTATGCACCAGCCTACCATTGTATGCAACTCGCGGTGTCAAGATTGGATCTCCGTAGCCAGACATTGTCTGCATATATGTTCTACTTGGGGTGGGTGTGTGAACTCGGATACGAGCCGACTCTTACATACATAGCACTGCTATGCATAAGGTAGCATGTAATTGTGTACATGATCTTCGGTGTGAGTGGACTCCTGTGACGCACTAACAGACTCAAGTATCGCCTCCTTCACACCACTTTCTGTCACAATAGCGGCAAGGACGCAGTCAAGATTCTTTCTCTTGGCCTGTGAAATCATACAGGAGCAAGAATGATCCACCCCCACAAGCCTTATCCATCTCATAGTACTCGAATGGGCCATGGCATCAGTCATAGCGAACCCCGTTGCGCCCCGCCCCCTTCACTTCTTGTGTCGACGCACAGAAGGTGTGATGTCTTTGTCCGTGTCTAGGAGACCGGCAAATTGAAGAATGTATTGACCCACTCAGGGAACTAGCCCATACCGCCGTTGCTGGGTACGTGAACCCCTTGCGCTACTAGATTTGGACGGATAGTATCCTGCCATTTTGTTTGGTCCGTTGTGTGAACAGGCCTTTGTTTCTGGGTATGTATGTCCCTCTCCATTCCCACGCATCCTGGGATTATACCTAGGCGGTATGTCCCTTTTTCGACGCAAACTGGGCGATCATTCTGGACCTTTGCCGAAGCAGTTCATCCTATTTCGACAAACATCCTGAGTTCCCTGGTACAGTGATCGTCATAGACCCAACGTGGAAGGATGCCAAAGGGTCAAGCTGCAGTAGCTCCAGGGGCAAAGACGCACCCATCCACATCAACACGCTAATTAGTTCCCTGGTTCTTAGCAATGGCTTATAAGATATCTACAGTACTCGGGGTCAGCAGCCCAAGTGCCTTGTTTATCCTGGCCCTATGACGATCTTTGATACTTGTGGTGTTGATGGTATACTCGACTGGCTGTAACGGCTGATGGGCGTTGATATTTTCCGAATTAGGCAAAAATACTAGCCTTGCTATGAAAGCTGCTCTGGAGGCCGCCTAGATCCTTTTATGTATATATATGGGGTGTTGTCTTCCTCCAGATGAATCATGTTATAGTCACTCCACAAGCACCAACTAAATCATCACCTCAAACTCTACCATCTTCAACATCAGACTCCAACCACATCAAGCACTCTTCCTTCCTCACACAATAGTCATCAAGATGCAGTTCTCACTCGCCGCCACCGCGCTCTTCGTGAGCCTCGCCGCCGCCACTCCTCTGCAAGTGGAGGAGCGCCAGACCTACGTTCCCTGCAGTGGACTGTACAGCACCGCTCAGTGCTGCTCGACCGATGTCCTCGGCGTGGCAGACCTTGACTGCATCGACCCTCCAACCACGCCTGCCAACGCGACCGACTTCCAGAGCATTTGCTCAGCAGTGGGCCAGACCGCAGAGTGCTGCGTGCTTCCTCTCGTATGTTATCCCTCTGTCACTTTCGACTGTTGATGAAAGAGATACTAATGTACCTATTTTGTATTTAGCTTGAGCAAGGTGTTCTCTGCGAGACCCCCACTGGTGTCACTGACTAAGGAAGGGTTCATATAATTTGCTTGGTACAAATCCAACATTGGTGTACATTATCAGGAGCAAAGTACATACGCATGGGATGAAAGGGTACACAGGGACAGAAAAGCTTGTAAATTAATGATCCTTGGATCTAGCCATTGACTCGATTAGCTGAAGCTTTGAAAATTTGTACTTTTGATTCGATACAATTCTCGTGGAAAGGATGCCTTGTTAAGATTCAAAAGTGAAAAAAAAAAAAAAAAAAAAAAAAAAAAAAAAAAAAAACAGACCTGTGGACCCGGAGCATTGGCCCGTCTTTTTTCGTCGTGACTTCCCTCGCACATCTCAGCATATTGGTGAGCTTTTACATATGTTCTGAAGTGCCTTAACTCGATATCCGCTCAGGTATTCACGAATCTATATTTGTATGCCAGACAATGCCTCCGTATTCTGCTGACCAAGCCGACCTCTTTCTGTTACCACCACCGGACGGAGTGGACGGTTTACCTTCCTGCGCATAGGCAAATATGATGGGATATAGGGGTAGAAATTTTTACGGGGTCTGGTCTAATTGGTAAAAGTCGGACTGACTTTGACTACGTGATTCGGTACTATACCTAGGTAATGGTGTATGCAGTGGCCAGGATCATAATATCAGACGAACACCAACAGCACTTGAAATATGATATAACACTAAAGAGACTCGGACAAATTCCAATTCTGCTTAGGTGTACCATATAAGACTAAAATCCGTGCCCGTTACAACAGTTTCGATCCTCTACTTGAAAAGGGGGCTACAATGGATTATTAAGCGGGCTCAATGTTGATGATTTCAACGATGGACGGTGGAAGATTTTGGGAAGATTCCGGTGAGAAGATAAATCCAGAAGCCGAGGCATGCGAAACACATCATAGGGATGCAATATTGACGGCAACTATGTCCAATTGGCCACGGTATCTTCTTCAAACTCATGTATCGGTCACTTCGCTTTACGCCAACCAAGCTTTCACAACGGCTGCCGAAGCCAATTGCTTGCTATCATCCTGCAACGCCAGGCGCATCATGGTCAACGCCTGATTTCCCAAAAACAGCGGCGTCTTTAGCCGCTGGGCCTCGTCGACCGCAGCCTGTAAATCCTCAGCAAACGAGCCTAGTCGCTGACTTGCATCATTCCCTTGTGCCGTCCAACCCTTTGCTACCTGAGCCTTGGAGTCCTTGAAAGCCTTCACCATCTCAGGCCCGAACGTATCAAGCATCACGCTGCCTCCGGCGGCGTTCCTGCAGAGTTCAAAGACCTGGTCCAAGTCGAGTCCAACGTGACTGGCAAACGCGATAGTCTCTGCAGTCGCGCAAAGATGTATCCCCTTGAGCAGTTTCACGACTAGATCAACCTTGTCTTTCTCGCTAGTCGCCAAGCCTGTTACAGGACCGACCTTGCCCGCGCCCTCGCTGTACAACCTTAGCACACTAGCGTCATCGTCCGCGCCCCAGCCTCTTCCCAAAGCCGTGAAGAATACTTGCTCCGCGGTACTCGTCAATGGGCAGGGGAACTTGTACCGCCTTGCCTCAGATGTGATGATACCCGCGTCTTTGAGGATGATCGTCACGGCACTCGCGACCGGCATGAAGTCTGGCGCCAAAAGCCGCGGCAGCCTGTTTTCAAACATCCAGCTGCGCCCCTCTGACTTGAGAATGGCGTCCGAGGCTGTCTTCATATCTAATCCAAGGTGCGTTGCGAACCCCAGCGCCTCGCTTGCTGATAGTATCTGGTTCGCTGCTAGTACTTGGTGACACATTTTCATGTTGCTGCCGGCACCGACCCCGCCCTTAACAAGATAGAGCTTCTTCGGGTCAGACATGGTTTTCAGCAGCTCCAACCCCTTCGCAATAGCCTCGTCCGAACCGCCTGCCATAATGGACAATGTGCCATCCGCTGCGCGGATAGTTCCCCCTGATACCGGGCTGTCAATCAAGAAGATATCCTGACGGCCTGCCTCGGCCAGCTCCTTGGCGAGTCCTTGAACATACGCGCACGGGACCGTTGAGCATAATAGCAGCGTGGCACCCTGAGGTAGAGCAGGAAGAGCTGGATGATCTCCTTGAAATAGAACGCTTTGTGCCTGCTGGGCCGTGGCGACCATCAGAATACAGAACGCCTTGCCCTCTACAGCCTCTGCGGGTGTGGTGGCCGTGCTGCCCCCGGCTTGCTTGAATCTGTCAAGAGTTGGGGCCCAGACATCAAAGCCCGTGACGGAGTGGCCTTGTTTGACCAAATTTGTGGCCATCCCGAAGCCCATGGCACCTAGGCCGAGGAAGGACACTGCTGGTTTTGATGAAGCCATTCTTGAAACTATACAATAGAGGGCCAATTATAATTTGGGTGAATTGGCAGACCGAAAGATATCGATTCGATACCTGGCGAAGAGTGAATTTAATGAAAGGCAGCAAGGTCCAGACAGGTTTCACGCGTAGAGATGGTGGACATCATGATGAAGAGGACCGAGATCGGGTATAACTTGTCTACCCCAAATGTTCTTCTTGCAGACTGAGGTCATTCTAATTCGGTACATTTCCGGTGTAATGTCTCCCGGAGTTTGCAGCCATGTCTCCACGACCTTTCCCCTCACGATCGTCATGGATAGAGCCTCAACCCCACCATAGTGGGCTTTATACATTTAACCGGTGGCATCGAGGGCTGCATGAATGGAACGATCTTTCTACTGATCCCGCTGGCTTTCACACACCTTTTTTTTTATCTTGGGTCACGTCTTTCCTGGACTCACTCACTAAACAGAAAAAGACAATACCCAGGCAGTGAAAAGTTCCAATTTGAACCAAGCAATAACTTGCACTCGAGCCGTCCATCGAAGATTCGAAAATGCCGGTGCCACGCCCTCCATTGTCCGAGAATCGCTCCTTGGCGATTCTCAAAGCCGCTCGGCAAGGCAAATACGCCGTGCCTGGAATGTGCTGCTACAATATTGAATCCATCATCGCAACCGTGCGGGCCGCCGAAGCAGCCAACTCCCCCGCCATGGTCCTGCTCTTCCCCTGGGCCATCGAGTACGCAGGCACCTCGCTGGTGCGAGCCGCGGCGGACGCCTGCCACAACGCCAAAGTACCCATGTCCCTCCATCTAGACCACTGCCAGACTCCCGAGCTGGTCCGTCGGGCCGCCGACATTGAAGGTGGCTTCGACTCTATCATGTGCGACATGTCGCACTACGAGAAGGAGGAGAACCTTGCGCTCACCAAGGAGCTGGTGGCGTACTGCCATGCGCGAGGCATTGCCGCCGAGGCGGAGCCGGGGAGGATCGAGGGTGGGGAGGATGGCGTTGCGGCGACGGCGGACCTCGAGGGATTATTGACGACGCCTGAGGAGGCGGAGGAGTTTGTGGCTACGGGGATTGAGATGCTTGCGCCCGCGTTTGGAAATGTGCATGGGGAGTACGGGCCGCGAGGCATTCAGCTGGAGTATGACCGCCTCAAGAGCATCTACGACAAGGTCGGCGATCGTGTGCAACTGGTGCTTCACGGCGCGGACCCCTTTTCGGAGGAGATTTTCCGGAAGTGCATCGACAACGGTGTGACAAAGGTGAATATTAACAAGGGAATGAACAAGCACTATGCGGCGGTGCAGGAGGAGATGCGTGGGAAGCCGTTGACCAGTGTCATCGAGGCGGGAACGAAGAGGATGCAGGAGGCTATTGAGAAATACATGCAGCAGCTGGGAAGCGCTGGCAAAGCATGATGTGAATATCTGAGAGCGTGAGAGCTCAAGAGAGAATTTGGATGATTGCAATATTGTCTGCGAGTGATGCTATATCGAGTCCGATTTGTGGCCGTGAGTTGATTGAATACCTAAGCAGAGGCACTGGGTACGACCTAGATAGGTACCTCTGGCTGCCCCTGCGATGTTGAGAATTCATGTCGAAGAACCAATTGTGATCTCAATGCTCAAGACCTACTCGGATATTGTTCTGGCCTTGTCAACGAATCATTCTAATACTCCGTGCTCGGCCATAGAATCTCATGAGGATCGCGCAACAAAGACCCGGGTCTAGGTTAAACCGGTCTTAATGCGGGGAACATCAGCAGATGAACTATGTACTGTACACATTCCACGGAAGGGGTCTGCACAATTGAAATATCACCAGAACAACACAACATACCTCTGTTGCCAGAATCACTGGAAAACAGCTTGCCCGACCACGAGTCCAATCCGTTGAACTGGCATCCGATCTTATATTCGATCACCATATATCACTCACTATCAATTCCTTGGCCGCCCAGAAAATGGCTGCAACACCCCGACGTCGCCTTGTGGGCATGTCCACAAAGATGTATTTCTCAGCCGCACAAACCCGCCAGTATGTGACCAACTTGGAGACCCAGCTCAAGACATACCCCGATCTCAATGACAAAGTCGACATCTTCATCATACCTGACCACCTGACCATGGCATCTGTCATCACTCAGGTGCAGTCGAGCTCAACACCAATCAAGGTCGGCGCCCAGGACGCATTCTGGGAAGACACAGGCGCCTTCACGGGCGAGGTCTCGCCTTCCGTACTCGCCGAGCTGGGATGCCAAATCGTGGAACTGGGCCACGCCGAGCGCCGACGAATCTTTGGGGAAAGCGATGCCGACACGGCCAAGAAAGCCGCCGCGGCCGTGAGGAATGGGCTTGTGCCGCTGGTATGCATTGGAGAGCGCAACAAGGGGGCCGTCAGCATGGCGGTAGGCGACTGTGCCGCTCAGGTCGAGGCCGTCGTCAGAGCGGTGCCAGACGATGCGGAGGTGGTGCTGGCTTATGAGCCTGTTTGGGCTATTGGGGCTTCGGAACCTGCGTCCGCCGATCACGTTGCTGGTGTGGTGGAAGCCATTAGACAATTACCATTTGTCAAGAGTCGAAAGGGGCTGATTCGGATCATCTATGGAGGAAGTGCTGGGCCAGGTCTGTTTGAGAAAGTGAAGGGGGCTGTGGATGGGCTGTTCTTGGGTAGATTTGCGCATGACTCGGCGGCGTTTGTGAAGACGATCCGCGAAGTCGCTACAGCATAATTCGCACGGAATTGACTTATCACAGCGAGACTTCAATTCTCTCCATATCAGAACCTGCTTGTTGACCCTGAGGGCAGAAATTGTATTTCAAAGCAGATCAGTTCCAGCTCAACACCCAAGCACGCAAAAGAGCTATCAACTTGCAATGGCGTCAGGAAGCTCGGGAATGACAACGCCTTTGTTCCCATAGATGGTGTGTGGTCTTCTTCCCAGTCGGCGGCGTAGTGGACGAATCAATCCCACTCCTGCTTCTGAAGAAGCGATGGCGACATGCGGGGGAGGACTGACAAAAGATAAATGCACACTGCGAAGGACATGTTGATTATCAATGATCGCGGGGTTTATCTCCGGGGTCGACACATGGCAGCGAATTAAGAATCTATATTTACTGCTGGCTTCCGAGCAGAGACGTAGATTCAGGGTACAATATATGCATTCGTCTATCCTGTCATAGAGAAATAAGTACCGTCTATCTTCATTTAAACACTTATCCTTAAACACCAAGCTATGGCTACCACTACCACGACGACGCGGACAGAACAGGAGCATCCATCTACCGCGAAGTCTACTGGAGACTTGAGCAAATGGGACTTTAGCAATCTTCGACCCTATGTTCACCCTCCTGAGACCAAAGAAGACCTTCCCTGGTCCGAGTTGGTCACTCTCGACCTCGAGGATTATCACCGTCCCGGAGGCAAGGAGCGTCTTGCCAAACAACTTGAGCATGCCGTTCACCACGTGGGCTTCTTCTACGTCAAGAACTACGGCCTGACGCAGGAGCAAGTAGATCAGCAATTCACTATTGCGCAAACCCTCTTCGAATTGCCGGTAGAGGAAAAGGAGAAGTACGAGTGTAACTATGCCGCTGCCGACTATAACGGGTGGCGCCGGCCGTATGTGTCGAAGACTGGGCAGCTTGCCTCGTTTTCAAACATCGAGATATACAACAGTGAGTATCCTTCAAGGTTACAGCATGCCTTGATGCCATCACACCACAACAGCCCATGCTGACAACAGAGTCTAGTTGCTAAGCAGACACCCGACTTTGTGGATAAATATGATCAGCCTGACCTGATCAAGGCTCATTACGAGGAAATCAAATATTTCCAGCGTGCTCTGCATGAGAATGTTGTTCTGCCGTTGTTGCGCCTTTTCGCAATCATCCTGCAACTGCCTGATGAGGATTCCTTGGTAAAGCAGCATACTTTCGAAGAGAAGAGTGAGGATCACTTCCGTTACATGATCTACCATCCTCGTACAGAAGAGGAATATAAGGCGGCAAATTATGGAAGAGAAGGCGGCCATACTGATCTCGGGTAAGTCATGGCCGTTCTTTACTTGACGCGGTCCTCTGGGTTAACCTTGTGTGTTTAGGACCGTGACTCTTCTCTTCCGTCAGCCCGTTGCGGGGCTTCAGATATTGGGAGAAGACGGCAATTGGACGTGGGTGTCTGCTCAACCGGGTACCATAACCGTGAACTTGGCCGACACCATCTCCCATCTCACTGGCGGCTGGCTCAAGTCTAGCGTGCACCGCGTCCACGCTCCGCCTCAAGACCAGCGCGGATATAAGCGCACCGGTCTGCTTGTAAGTGAATTTTCTCTCATCATATAATAGGTTGTTCGAGACTTGTGTGTGTCGATCGAGGTGTTTTGGGGGCGGTTGTGGGATTTGACCTGTACTCTCTCTACATGATAAGCCAGATACTGATACAGCGCAGTACTTTGCACGCCCCCACAACGACACCGTCCTGGCCCCCATTACAGACTCGCCCGTTTTGCAAGCCGCCGGAGTCAAGTCAAGGTTTGAGAAGCCTGTCACCATGGAAGAGTGGGTGAGGGCCAAGCAGAGCTTCCAGCTCAATCCTGACAAACTTAGGGAGCAGCGGAAGCAGGACGGAAGCGTAGAGATACTGGCTGGCTTCAGTGATAAAAAGTACAAAGCTTGAGACTGCGTATTGTATTTACTGATTACGGTCTGATCTGAATGAAGACAACAGAGTTGTGTCTCGTCTTACTGAGATGCTGTTGGTTAGATGCAATTACACCAAGTATATGACATTTTCAGTGTATGATATCGGCTCTACATGCACCTGGTGAGACAGTATCCATGACGCTATGCAGCATTGTACTCCGAGAATTCATGTTTTCGTTATTCTTCGTGAAATCATGTTCAATAGGCTGTCAACTGAGTTGAGAACTGTTGGTGTTGTGTTGGTCCAGAAATGAAAAGTCCAAGCATACCTAGGGTGACTGTGAATTGCCTTCGTACAGGAAAGAAAGTGGGAACTTCACTATGATCCCAGAGAATTTATCCACCATCAGGAAAGCCAAATGAATTCGAGACACGGGGTCAGATTGAAAGGCGCAAAGGATCGACAGCCAACCTTATAATTCGGCCTGGGGAGGACTGGCTGACAGGTCAGCTGAACTCAGCCACGAACCAACCTGTGTTACAGCAGCGACGCAATTGCAGATGCCAAGCATCCAAAATAAGCTGCTTAGGATTCCATCTGACAGAAGCTTGGTCAGAGTAAGCATCGTAAGCCCGTCAAAACCCCGATATGCTCATCACCAAATGGATCTGCAGGACTTCGCCCTGCTTCGTTCCCAATCTGACCAAATGCAGTCTTCTTCGCGTTTCGCAGATGCGAGCTGTACAAAGTTATGATGAGCACAGCCGCCTTCTGATATTCTTGATTGATACCCACTCCATCGTCTCTTCTCCCTTCCATAGTTGAGAAGCTTTCTCATCACTACCACAGTGTACTTACCTAGGCACTTGCCCAAGCTTTGCTCGGGAATGAAGCCGCAAGTCTTCAACTACAATGAATCTATTGTTGCTACTGGCTTTGTCTCGTCTCACTTCGGCCGCTCTCGATGTCGATCTTGACTCCCCAGGTAAGCCCAACTTTCAGGCTAGCTCATCAACTATGACAACTTTGTTGACATTTTGTAGACTCGATCAAAACAGCGGCGAAAGCAGTGGCTTCCAATCTTCTAACTTACTACAGCGGCGATGAACCAGGGAAGACACCTGGCATACTGCCCGGTCCACCTCCCAATGGAGACTATTACTGGTGTACGTGACATGTCTTCCTTTCACTTCCTATGTTCAGCAGCATTTGTTTCGCGCTTTCAGAAAGTCTGGAAAGCGGAGCGATCAATATAAAACAGCCCCCCGCTCTTTAGGATACACCAAGATACAATCTATATATCCATGAGAATTTCGACTGATAATTGTTGGGAACAGGGGAGGGAGGAGCCCTTTGGGGCACTCTCGTAGAATATTGGCACCAAACAGGCGATACGGAGTGGAACAATATGACCGAGGCTTCTCTGACCTTCCAATCTGACAATTCCTTCCAGCCCGAGAACTGGACCATCTCGCTAGGCAATGATGATCAAGGATTCTGGGGAATGTCTGCCCTGTTGGCTGCCGAGACCAACTTCCAGAACCCCCCAGCCAAAGACTCACAGTGGCTGGCGCTCGCACAGGGCGTGTTTAATACACAGGCCTCGCCGGACCGACATGACGATGCTTGTGGAGGAGGCCTTCGATGGCAGATACCCTCCACAAACGTGGGGTATAATTACAAGAACTCTATCGCCAACGGTATCTTCTTCAACCTCGGCGCAAGGCTGGCTCGTTATACGTCCAATGATACCTACTCGGATTGGGCAGTCAAGACATGGGACTGGATGGAGGGCATCGGCCTGATCGACGAACATTACAATGTGTTTGACGGAGGCCATGTGGAAGACAATTGCACAACAATAACGAAGACACAATTTTCATATTGTGCTGCAGTGATATTGGAGGGCGCAGCGTTTATGTATAATTATGTGAGTGTTCCAGTGCCTTTGTGCATAAGATCCTTGCGAGCATACAGATCCGTAGCTAACTTCCAGTCCCCTAGACTGATGGCTCCGATCTATGGAGCGGGCGCGTCCAAGGCCTCGTCAACCGCACGATCTCTTATTTCTTCCCAAATGGCGTCGCCGTCGAGCCTGCATGTGAGCTAAACGACAAAATACAGTGTGACACGGATCAGCTGTCCTTCAAGGGCTACGTACACCGATGGCTGGCCACCGCCGCACAAGTCGCTCCTGTTGTGTACCAACCAATCATGACAACATTAAAGAATAGTACCGCCGCCGCCGTCAAGTCCTGTGCGAACGACGTGGCCAACCCCAACGGCTACAGCACCGCGACCTGTGGCTTTCGGTGGACCACGGGCGCCTATGACGGACTGACGGGTGCCGGGCAGCAAATGAATGCTTTGGGCGCCTTGACGAGCCTGTTGGTGGCTGTGGATCCGCAGAGCGTGGCCGCACCCGTGACGAATACGTCGGGCGGAACGAGCGTTGGTGATTCAAACGCTGGCGGGGATACCAACTTTGTCAAACCACTCTCTCCTGTACAAACGAAGGACAGAGTGGGTGCGGGGATACTTACGGCGCTGGTTCTGGTGCTCATGTCCTCGGCGCTGTTTTGGATGTGCACAGAGGTGGTAGAGGGTTGGTTTTCCCAGGACAGTATAAGTGAAAAAGGTGCTCTGATGTCGGGAGCTATATGACAGGAGACCTTTCAAGGGCGCTTTTGTAACAATACAAAGCCAGCATAGGAGCATGGGCTGGGTTGTGTTCGGCTACAGGTAGCCCTAGGGATTGGCCACGATTTTATAAGGAACATTGCGCATAGGAGTTCGGGGAAAATCTTTGTTTTTCTTTTGTTTTGATTCATATCGAGACCCCAATCCCCGGTCCATTTGGGTGTCTAACGCTGAGCTTGACATTCCGAGATCATGATTACCACGGCTGAACCTGGGTCGACCGAATAACTTTGCCTACACGATCATCATGTTTCCCTTGCACAACATCCCGCATGAACTCTCCGCCTATGTGAGGCTCCAGCGCCCCCATCTTCAACAATGCCTCTCTCGGTACACCACCCAGCCCTGTGGCTAAGAATCCAGGGCTGATGGCCCAGACTTTGACCCCGTCCTCTTTCAAAATGCGCACCCATTCTCTCATGAGCATATTCAACCCCGCCTTCGTGCTGCGATAACTAGTAATGGGGTTGATCTCCTTTTGCTTGGGCCAGCCCTTCTCCGGACTCGCGTTGAGGCGAGGCAGATGCTGCATGTTGCCCCAGTTCTCAGGTTCCGTCTCGTACATCGAGCTGGTGCCCGAGGTTACGAACATGATGCGTGGGTCAGCCGACTTGAGGAGCAAGGGAACCGCGAGGTGGGTCAGTACGTGGGTCCCACTGACGTTAGTATCCCATGAGGCGTTGAAAGCCTCGCGGATGGACATGCTTCCGTCCCTAATCTTCCCATCAAACCCAGCGCCGGCGTTGTTGACGAGGGCGTCGAGACGGCCGTGCTGATCCCCGATGTCTTTGATCGCAGCCTCGAGGGAGGCATCAGAGCTCACGTCCACTTGCACGATACTCAGCGTGGACTGGGAGTCTGGGATCTCGGATTGGAGCTGCTTGACGGCATTTTCACCATTTGACACTGAGCGCGTGCCGATGATGAGCTCATAGGGTTCGGGAGAGGCGTACAACGCTTTGACGGTTTCGTAGCCCAGACCCGTATTTCCTGGAGGATGTTAGCGAAGGGTCTAGCAGTACGACTGTGTAAGGAGCTGTGGAAGTTATGGTGTTGGACGTGCCGCCAGTAACGAGAATGATCTTTTTGTCAGACGTCATGATGGATCTTGGATTGCAGTGGCTCTCCTCAAGTTATGAGTGTTGGTGTTGATAGAATTAGGTGTTTCAGCAGCGCGAGTGACTGAAATGTCCGGTAGATACCCAGTTAGGAACTTGTCTCGCCGAGACGGGTCGGTGTATTCATGCTTTTGTAGGGTCTCTTTCTTTCTGTTTGGGCTCTCCCTGATGGCCACAGAAATAAACTCCGAGTTAGAAGCGCGAGATCCATTACCGTCACATGGCATGTCGTCGGATTTAAAATGCCACCAGACGGCACGACAACCTCATTGCTGACTTATCATCGTTAACAGCGAGCGAGGTCCGAACCTCCCGAATTCTAGATATTGCAGATAGTAAATGTCGGTATCTAGAATCTCACGAGAATCCTGCAATGACGCAAATGTTTAGTTTTACAATCAGCCCACCACCAAAGATGATAACCGGAGATACGAGGACGATTGTTTTCCATGAGGATTTTTTTTTAATTGACAAAAGACATTATTCTATATATATACAGTATAAATTTGACGCTACATCGTCCCATCGTATAAGCCTTGGCGTGCTTTCTACACCCTGCATTACACTTCCCCCACGAGCTCCTTTACTCCTCAACATTACATCAGAGCAACGAAGACAGGAGCCAAGGCAGCCAACATGCCGAAGCCAGCCTTGCTAGCACCACCAGTGACGATGGCGCTAGGGTTGGCCTGTCCGCTGGCCGAGCTGGACGTAGTCGCCGCAGGCGCAGAGGTGGTCATGGGACCCGAGACTCCAGAAGGTCGCTGAGGGCGCATGGAGAAGCCGCTAGGGGCCGCAGCACCGGATGGGTACGAGGGAACGGAGCCGGTGGGGTAGATGGGGCTGTCGCTCCACACGCCGGCGCCAGAAGGCTTGGAACCGGCGGCGGAAGGCATGGGCCCGTTGCCAGCGCCAGCTGTCGCGGTAGAAGGTGACTGGGTAATGACGACCGTGGGAGATGGGACCGTGACGGTGCTGGGGATGGTCTGGGTGGAGGTGGTGGGCGTTGGCAGAGGCGTCATGGTGACGGTGCTGGTGATGGTGGGAATCGTGACGCTGCTGGCGGCCGAGGTCATGGTGGAAGCTGCTGCTGCCGGGCTTGTGGCACCGACGGCCGAGTCCTCGCTAGTAGCAGAGGGCGAGCTCTCGGTGATCGCGCTGGCGGCAGGGACGGAAGCCTGGGAGACCGCAGAGCTCAGGACGCCGGGGAGACCGCCCATGGGCGAGCTCTCGACCGCGGAGGTGCTGGCAGCGACTGAGGTGGCTGGCGCCGACTCACTGGCGACGGGCGACTCGGCAGAGGCGGAAGACGCGGCGGTGGGCGTAGCGACCGATGGCACAACAGAGCCCGTGCCGGCGGAGGCACCCTGGGTCTCAGTGGCAGTCACTGGGCAGATGGTGGTGTATGAAACGACCACAGAGGTGACAACCTGCTGAGTGTAGGTGTTGGGGCAGTTCTTGACGGAGGCAGCACAGCTCGTCATGGTGTAAGTGTGAGTCTCGTAAACGTGGCTCGTAGTCATACCGGCGGGCAGCGAGGTAGTTGGGCTAGCACCAATTGCGCCGTTGGACATGGCAGATGATGGAGAGTCAGAGCCCGAGTCAGAGCCGGAGCCAGAGTTGGAGCCAGAGCCAGATGAGCCTGAGCCGGAGCCAGAGCCGGATGAAGATCCAGAGTTGGAGCCAGAGCCGGAGCCGGAGCCAGAGTTGGAGCCGGAGCCAGAGCCAGATGAGCCAGAGCCAGAGCCGGAGGAAGATCCAGAGTTGGAGCCAGATCCGGAGCCGGAGCTAGATCCCGAAGCACTGCCAACGCTGGTGGGGGCAGGAGAGACGCTGGGAATGTAGTAGGAAGTTGATCCAGAGACCGTAGTGGTGACCACAGCTGAGCTCATGCTGGCAGCAACCGAAGATGAGATGCCCTCAGCCGCAGTAACGGGGCAGATAGTGGTAGTCTCACCGACGACACTAGTGACGACGATAGTCTGAACAGCGGAAGAGCCCAGAGAGGACTGGAGAGCAGAGATCTCACTGGTGGCGGTGGCAGCTGGGCAGTTTGTGATGGTAGCCGCGCAAGACAGAACCGTGTGCACTTGAGTGGCCTGAATGGTGAGGGTAGTCTGTTCGCCCTCGCCAGAAGATGATCCAGAGCCGCTGCCCTCACCAGAAGATGAGCCGGAAGCCGAGCCGGAGGGCAGGGCCGAGCCAGAGCCAGATGAGCCAGAGCCAGAGCCAGTGGAAGATCCAGATGAAGATCCAGATGATGTGCTGGAGCCGGACTCAGACCCACTGCCGAAAGACCAAGGCCACTGCTGAGAGGATCCCTCGCCGATGGTGACGGTGACGCTCTGGGAGGGAGACGAGGAGAGAGTAACAATGACACTGGGAGCAAGAGTCAGGTCAAGCGAGTCAATCTCGACATCGACCTCGACCATGACTCCAGCAGTGAGTTCAAAGGACTCCTCAGCGCTGCAGCCAGAGCCGGAAGATCCCTGAGAGAAGGTGGTGGTGTAGTCGAACAGGTTAGCCCAGAGAGCGACCTCAGCACCGGCGCCAATGTCGAGGCCAATAATGTCGATCTCGCTCGAGATGCCGAGGCCAGCACGCAGGCGAAGGGCGACGTTCAGGTCGATGTCCTCCTCCAACGAGACCAGGGAGCTAATGGACTGGGGCAGGGTCTCGACGATGAGGCCGGTAAGGTCTTGCTTGACAATCTCCTGGGTGAGGACGTTGATCTCGATGTAGCAGCCAGTGGGGAATTGAACGTTGAAGATAGTCTCAATGTCGAGAGCAGCAGACGTGGAGAAGACAAGGTCCAGAGCAACACCAACATCGATGTCGACTTCAAGCAAGCTGGGAACCTCAAGGGAGAGGCTCAGGTCCTTGAAGATGTTGATGGACTCGGACACGCCGCCGGTGGCATCGAGAGCCACCTTGAGGTAAGCCTTGACGCCGCCAAGATCGACCTTGACGGTGGGAGCGAGGAGGAAGTCATCGCCACAGCTCAGGTCGACGGAACCCTCCAGGGCTCCCTCAGACAAGGCAAGACCGAGGTTGATAGCATCAAGCTCGGCAGTGGCAGCTTGAACGACACTGAGGAGACTTTGTTAGCTGACCTACTTGATATCTAGCACCGACGGGGTCTGGGGACACGCAGGAGGAGAGACTAACCCGCTGTAGAACACCTCGTTTTGCCAGGACTTGGTGAGGTCAGAGCTGCAAGATCCTGAAGATCGAACCTCCTTCTCCTCGGACCTGACAACAGGCTGGACTGCAGGCGATGCCTCTACAGCGCAGCCAAGGAGACCCACAAGGGCCCCATACTTGGAGAACTGCATAGTTGATATTTGTGTTGTGAGGGACAGATTAAGGAATGACTACTGCAACAAGAGCAGTGGAATAAGTGGCTTAAACAAAAAGAACGCAAACCACTCAACGAATACAATCCAACTCAAACAACTAGTAAAGCACAAAAGAGTGACTGGAGGTGAAGAGCCTGAGGAAAAGAAGAGAGAAAATCCTACCATCAATAGGGCAGGGCTGTCTTCTTTATGAAATGTTCCTCAACTCACCGTTACGCACACAAAGAACATAGTCGAACGACGGACGGTGGGGGATTTGCCATGTTCGCTTGAGGGACTCCATCAGGATCCCACTTGTAGATCGTATTCACGGCTCCCAGAAGCATCCTGGCGCAAATAGCGATGTTGCCCGTGCCCACTGACGGTTGCACCGGCCAAAAGGAGGATTTTCCCCCAAAGTGCTGATCGAAATGTCTCCAGCGCGATCAGCCATCCGGGCGGCCCCCGGAGCGATCAGGTCCACTGGGCTGGTCAGATTGGGTCAGGTGCAATTTTGCACCCCAAAGATGCTTATTTCGCCCATCATCCACTGCCGTGCTGTCGTGTAGGGTTACTCGTAAAAATAGATAGCGGGCGTTGTGTTGCGAGCCAGTAAGTGGGAATCATCATCTAGAACGGTCGACCAAAGAAATGACGGAGCCGGGATGATTGCCATAAAGGAGAAAAGCGGGCCGCGCGAAAGGAAGCTTCAGCTTGAGGAACCCACTATAAGCCCACCTAAAGCTCCATGGGCCCCCTGGATCGACAACGCTCGTTCTCGCAGGTCTTCAAGGGTTGAATGGTTCTGATGGTCAAAGTCGGCTCGAGAAGCGTGTTCAACGTTCACCAGACGGCCCCAGCAACGTCTTGTGGAGTCTCCCCCGGTCTCCTTTCTTCGTGGGCCACGCATTCAATAATTCATTGGCAGATTGGGAGCTTCCTTGGGAACAAGCCACTTGGCCAGCCGCGCAGGAAATGTCCGACCTCGTGTCTGGCCCTTCCTAACTGGCTAGCCTGACCAAAAGGGTAAAGACCTCACTTGGGGCAGTTAGGGTCAGGAGATGCGATGCAAATGTGCTCCTGAAAGAGGAAAAGGGTGGAGTCCAAAATGGGTGGCATATGGTGTTGAGAAGAGCTGAGAGATCTGGGGTGACAGTTTGCGAGGCCTGCAAGGTCTTGAGTTGGACTATTGTCTCACTAACAATTATTATAGTCAAGTGAACTATACATTGATAGTATCTCGATATCATACCTCCAGGGCTTGCATGCGGTGCATGCTAAGCATTGGACGTGCATATCCGGCAGACATCCCGAACATCCTCTGACTCGGTGAACTTGAGAAGCTTGGCTACACATACGGAAGTCACCGGTATGGTAGTCCTCGTTTCGCGAGGTGACCTGAAGGCTCGCAATTGCTACTATGCAAGCATCGGTACTGATATTTTGCGCAATGCTCGAATCTTCATTACTGATGAACCACCTTCTTCATCAGCCTTTGCCATTGAGCTCATTATCATGCACAAATCATGGAGACCGCATCAGCTTCCGAAGCCGGGCGGTCCGGGCCAAGATCAGTCTGGCCTACCAACTCAGCCATTTCATAAACAGCCCCTATTTGTATGCTTGGCGCGTACCTAAGTGGTGCACTATAACATACCTATGTGCTTCTTCTGGGTCATCAAACATGGACGGTTGTGAATTCATCAACGCGCCGTGGAAGCAGGTGCCGACCTGCACTCGGAGGGTTGGCTCGAGATTCGAGAGTCAACGAACATGAAGGCGACCGCGTGACCACTCTACTCCACGGTGCAGCCAACCATGACCAAAGGGACAAATCCAGAGCGGCTGCTTGAGGATGACGCAAACTTCAATGCTGTTGGTTCTCAGCGTGGCCAAATTTCTCATCGTTTACTGGAAGCAGGACCTCACACCAGCCTAGGGCCCTGCGTGTTCTGTGGTGTTCCCTAGCCTCGACCACCGGCAGACCTACACAAACAAGCTGTTGGTTAAGACTATAGACACATCCGGACAACTTAGACGCAAGGACATGAAGTCTGTTCGTGAGCGACCTTCACCTTGCGGCCGCCATCGGGGTAAACCTCCTCTTTTAGATGTATCTTTGAAGAACGTTCGACGTGACGCCTTCTTCCTAGGGTATAAATCCTAGTTCCGGTACCATCCCCTCTCGGCGCCAATGTTGAAGCAACCACTGGACCTCATCACGAATCTCTTGGGTCAAGTCTGCTGTAACTTGCGCGCAGCTATAATCCTCGTCGATACAAATGCGAATACCAAGGAGTAACAGTCAGGCAATGCCGCAACGAGCCATGCCAACAGTATCACAGTTGGCGTGGCGGAGGGCGCCAAGAGGCTCCTCTGTAGCCTCGTTGCCTCCAGAATCAACGTCAATGGTCGACCAAGGTAGTATTGCTGATTCGCCGATTTCCAGTGTTGCAGCGTGGGCCTCCACAACGCCTATGATTTCACCTCGATCCTCACGCGTGTTGCTGAGGTTGATATTGAAATCACCAAGGGTCAAGATCAGAATGCTCTGCCAGGCTGTGTTCGCCTTCAAGGACAGTCCAGCACAATTAGTTTCCTCATCACTAGTGTCTGGTATCGTCCGCTTTTCGTGTGGTTTTGATGCCAGGCTCAGCGCTACTTTGCACTAGTGAGAGCATCCAGGGCGCTCTTGAACAAGCGATCTGCTGGACTCTCGAAGATGCTGAATGATCCCATCGCCTTCCGATGCTATTCGGAACTGCGCAAGACAGGGATATCTGAGGCTCATGTGGTCACCATTCTTTCACTCTGTGGTGAAGATATCATGTTCCAGGCATTCAACCCCTGGAAAAGATTTTGCCAAAATAACTGGGCTTTCGGCAGGTCGACTCGGGTGGTGGCATGCTGCTTTGTGTCAGCCTCGAGATAGTGTTGACCAAAGCGGGACCTGAGCTCGTTTTCGCTGTCTCTCAAAATAGACCACAGCCTCGAATTATGCTTGGAGGCGTTTCTGACCTCAATCCGTGGTACAATTTGGGGTAGGCACCATTATATGCGCTAGCATTACTTGAAAATTCTGGGCCTATTTCCCAATATCTTTGGTACTGAAACTATGGTACGCGCCTTGGCACTACACAACGTTATTTCGGCTAGGCGCCTCTAAGGCTGCCATGTGCTTTTCATCAAGCGAACCAGCGCGCTGCTGAAGATCCTGAAACAATTCCCCTTCATGGGTGCGGTTTCGACAGCCAAAACTGGTCAGGCACTACGATTCGTAGCATCATCCCGTTGCTAGACTGCAGAATATATCTTGGCATTGCTACAAACCTGACTCGTTTTGAGAGCGGTCTCTGTTCTCACCAAAATGGAAACAATGTCTGGGTGGTCATTTGAGGCTCAGAAGTGGGTGCAATATCCGCCTAGGCTCAAATTGATTGGCTGCCAGACCAGAAATAGAGCCTTCGCTACTCGTAGTGTCACGATTGGTTCCGAATCTTGGCATGCTGTCAATGCGACCATGGTATCGCAATCACATTCGAACACAAGGAACTTTGGCGTGGTCGTTAATTTATACTGACCTCGAGGCATTTGTAGTGTCTATTGCGTTGAGAGCTTCCTATGTTGGCCGGGATCGACAGATGATATATGAATGAGAATAACCCTATTTGTACGACCAAAACAAGTTCCCAATCATCACCTCATTCGTTGGCACTTATATCAAAGTTGAAACATCCCCCTACAATACCCAAGAGTCAATTGAGACTTGAGACTCTTGCACAGTCGGCTATCCACAACGAAATTGATCCAGGATATAGGTAGTGATATAAGCTGGTGATCACCCTGAAAACCCTGGCAATTCGATTAGACGGGAACTTGGAAGAATCCGTACCTGGAGTACACGAAGAGCAAAAGTGTTACCCGTTCAGTGGACTTTGAGGAACATATTCCAGACCTAGTCCAGGATACAGACCGACTGGAGCATCCACAACAGCACTAGTGCCTGGCAAAATCACTCTACACACCAACAACACCACCATCATGCTTCTGACAGGTTGCTGGACGACGTGGATACTTGCTGGTGCCGCGCTGGGCGCAGCTACAGTCCCTTCTCTCAGCCGACGAGAGGTCGTCGCACACGACTCCCTGAACCCCATTGCAACGAGAGTACAGTCCGGCACCAACGGAACCGCAATTGAACGCTTCAATCCCAAATTACATATTGCCTCTGGCTGCCAGCCTTACACAGCCGTCGACGATGCCGGCAACACCAGGTAACTAATTTCACAACTCCCCCCCCCCCCTTTCCCTTTCTGACAGAGAGGTGAATTTGAAGTATGAGCTGACCATCATACCAGCGGTGGCCTCCAACCGAGCGGCAGCTCAACCGGCGGATGTGGAGACACATCAAAGGGACAAACGTACGCACGCATCGGCTCGTTAAACGGAAAGACGGGCATCATGTACTCATGGTACTTCCCCAAAGACCAGCTCGCCGACGGCGTTTCGACCGGCGCGCACCGTCATGACTGGGAAGCAATGGTGGTCTGGATCGACGACCCCGCTGCTGCGAACCCGCAAGTGCTCGGCGGTGCGGCGAGCGGCCACGGCGAGTTCAAGAAGGTGACGGGCGCGTTGCAGGGCGGCGATACCCCACAGGTCGAGTACTTTGCCTCGTTCCCGACCAACCATGAGCTGCAATTCACAGACACGGTGGGCAACACGTACGGGGTGTCTGATTGGGATGCTATGCCTGATGCGGAAAAGGCAGCGTTGCAGAATACGGACTTTGGGAGTGCGAATGTGCCGTTCAAGGATGGCAATTTCGAGTCGAACCTGGCGAAGGCTGAAATTTAATGTATAAGGATAATGATCCCAAGCATGAGGATAATGATCCCAAGCATGAAATTAGATTAGTACTGCCTAGCATTGCGCGGAGTAGCTGAATTTTATGGGCATGTACAAATCCATGATTTGGGTCTGTAAAACAATTCAATAAGTCTTTGTAATTCTCTGCGTCGGCTTCATCTCTTGTCACATTGAGTCGGATCTTACTAAGTTATGCCCGGGACAAGAACGTACAGTAAGTACAGTGCATAGCTACAGAGGTAGGCCTTTGAATCGCTAAGAAATCGGACACGTCGGCTTATGTAGATTGTGTGCATTCGTACTTCAGGCTTAGCTGAGGTCTATAAGATTCAGACTCACCCTTTCATCACAGTGATTACAGTAATACTCTAGATGGGTCCAACCGGCCCGAGGGTATCAAATACCCATAATAAGCCCAGCACAGTCGCATTCTCGCATCGCTGTTTTGATACAATCTTGTTCATACTTGGAACCCTCGCTATGGCCGTCTCGACAGGCCTTTCTCATCAATACGGTTCCCATGTTCGAGGTTTTTTCGGGATTAGTGGGCTCGCCAAAAGGGGTGCTGAACAAAGTTTATGAAAAACATGTTGCGCATATGAGGAATGAGGCGTAGCGGGAATATGCGAATTATTGGCTCTGTGAAGCACAATTTGAAGGCTTCTATCTCGAACTACTAGAGCACGATTCTGACTTATTTGATGTCAGATGATCTTGAGGAAGACGCCAAAGCCTCCCTAATATTGCATAACAACTTGTTACTGCCAGTTTGTTAACATGACTGGAAATACATCATCCCCTTGACTGAAGTGACATTTGAAGGTAGAACAAAAGGGCCACAACCCCGACAACCAATACCACGTACTCCAAATAAGAACTTTTTTCGCTGCTTCCATCCGTGGACGCGGATGCTTCCGTCCGTGGAAGCATGGAAGGCAACAAAATTCCTCGATTGGTTGGTGGAGAAATGCAAGGAGAGCGGATAACGATCCCGACTTCTGAGCCTCAGGAGCGACTATTGAATCGTATTTCCTTTTGAGTAAATGGTCTCAGCACTTCCGTAAAAAAATCCTCACTATGTGTCTCCCTCCGGAACTGAACATCTTTGTTGCCGGCACAGGCCTGTCAGACAGCTCAAACTTGGGTGCTGCTAGATGGAGCAGGTCGTCCCGGCCTTCGTCGCTATAAGAGTGGCGATTGCTCTGGTCCGATGTGTCATGACGCCAAGGAATCTGTAGTTGTTGTGCCTGGATTATTTGTAAATTGTCTGAAAGTCAGCAATCTGCACAATGTCAAGGATCTCTAGCTTCGTGACGACGGCGTTGCTCCTGCATCGGGTCAATGCCAACCTCAACCAACTCGCTCAAGCAGCAGGCAAACTCTACTTCGGATCAGCCACCGATAATTCTGAGTTGTCTGACTCCGCCTATGTCGCAATCTTGTAAGCGCTCTTGTCTCATTTACTTGGCGCAGACCATGGAAGTCTCGCTCATGCTATATGCTCGGAGTTGACGTTGATATACGAAATTGACTAACGAAATATCTCCCATATGCAGGTCAGACGTGAATGAGTTTGGACAGATAACTCCCGGTAACACACAAAAGTGGGAATACACTGAACCAACTCAAAGTACTGTGGTCCGTTTCCATAAGCGTTGTGGCACTGCCATGCTGACATGAAGAAGATGACTTCGACTATACTGAAGGAGATGTTATCACGGACTTCGCGGAGGCCAACGGTCAGATATTGCGTTGTCACAATTTGGTTTGGTATAATCAGCTCCCTACATGGGGTGAGTACCTAGCTGTCAAGACCGCGCGAATCTCGACTTGCAAAGACAAGGACGATGCTGACTATATCCTCCTAGTAACATCCGACACATGGACCAATGCCACTTTGACAGCTGCTGTAGAAGCGCATATTCAAAGCGAAGTTGGCCACTATAAAGGGCAGTGTTATGCCTGGGATGTCGTCAACGAGGCGCTAGATGACACTGCCGCTTATCGGACGGATGTTTTCTACGAGACCATGGGGACCTGGTAAGAGCCACTGGCTCCGGAACGTGGCGTCAGGCCATCAAGGAGGTAACGTACTGACACTTTTGTCAAAAGGTATATTCCCTTCGCATTCGCAACAGCAGCTGCCGCGGACCCAGACGCAAAGCTTTACTACAACGACTACAACATCGAGTACGCAGGCTCCAAGGCATCAGCAGCGGTTGCGCTGATCGAGATGGTGCAGGCCTACGGGGCGAAGATTGACGGCGTGGGCCTGCAGGGCCATTTCATTGTGGGATCGACACCCAGCGAGTCGACGTTGTTGTCTCAAATCAATACTTTCGCTGCGATGGGTCTCGAGGTAGCTTATACCGAGCTCGACGTACGATTCTCAAGCCTCCCACCGAGTACAGCTGGATTAGCTCAGCAAGCCACCGACTATGGGTCTGTCACGAGCGCCTGCCTTGCTTCGTCTGCGTGCGTTGGCATCACAGTTTGGTCAGTATTCTGCCTTTTCTCACGAATACTTGTGGATGGCCGGCGGGGAAATGACGAACGACAAGTCGCTAACATGGAGCAATCGCCAGGGATTTTGATGATGCGTATTCATGGATCCCAAGCACCTTCTCCGGTCAAGGGGATGCATGTCTCTACTGGGCCAACCTGACCACCAAGCCGGCATACGATACCGTTGAAAGTTTGCTAGCCGCTGCAGCGGGCACCACAGTGGCTACCTCAAGCGCAGCCACGACGACCTTGGCAACTACCACCGCGGCAACAGCAACTGCGACGAGCGGAACGCAGGCCCAGTATGCCCAATGTGGTGGCACAGGCTGGACGGGCTCGACCGTGTGTGCGTCGCCGTACACTTGCACATATGAGAATGCTTACTACTCTCAGTGTCTCTAGAAGGGTTAATTCCACAATTTGGTTGCATAAGGATGATCTCACAGCAGCTTGTACAATCGCTCACGCTTGGAAAGCTAGGTAGAGTGCGTGATGCCTTGTGAACCCAAGAGCTGAGAAGCGGAAAGAATCTTTTTACTGGAGAGCTTGAAGCGTGTGAATGGTGGCCAATATTTGGCTTCAACGAGACGCTGCGAGACGCATATCAAGCTGCAATAAAACTTATTAACCATGAAACGTATCTTTTCGGATTATTGATCTCTTCCTTGGTATTATCTGAAGCAGTTGGAGCTCAGGCATCTCCTCGCTTCTTTGAACAGGAAAATTATCGACGGACACTCTTACCCACGTTGTTGACTCGACATTGATAGAAATAGGCGTTGACAATGGGACTTTCCCCGGGAAAATACAATCGTGTTGAATCGCTGACGAATAACTTAGCTCAGAGAACATAGGCACAGCATAGCGGCTTTTCCCCGGCAGATGGGGGTGTAATGAGGGGTTCTGCCGAGCCAGGAGCATCAAGAGCAGAGAGCCTCCCTTGCGTCTAGACCGACCCAGACGCCAGCTGCGGAAGGAGATTCACAGATGCGCACTAAACAAGGAATTTGAGCATACCAAAACGGACTCAAATATCGCAGCTCCAACGTCATATCCTTATCAAGCTTCACTACCACAAGCACCCAAGCGCCACGTCCATGGCTACCAAAAACACCACCGAGGGTGAGGAGGCAGCATCATCCACTGCGTCGGCAGCACGCCAAACGCTGTTCGACCAAGGCTTTGCCATACGCAAGGAGGTCACTGGCCCCGCTCACGTCGAACGGTCTTGGACCAACGCCTCGACCTTCTCGAGACCCATGCAGGAGCTCGCGACGGAGGCGGGCTGGGCTCTGATCTGGGGCAGGCCCGGACTTGACCGCCGGACACGCTCGCTGCTGAACCTCGCCATGCTGGTGGCGCTTGGGAAGAGCCAGGAACTTGCGGTCCATGTGAAGGGGGCTGTCCGTAATGGAGTCACGGAAACGGAGATTCAGGAAGCTATCATGCAAGCGAGCATCTACGCTGGCTTGCCATCAGGGCTGGAGGGGTTTAGGGTAGCTGAGAGGGCGTTGGAGGAGCTGAAGAAGGAATCATCGTGAGCTGCAACTTGCTATGTTCGGGTTCTTTTGGTCTGATGAACGCTTCGCGGTCCTATTTGTTCAGTTCTCATGCTCCAGTACACCTTTGGCGTTCGAGGCTGCCTGCCTTTTGTCAGGCTTGTCGATTCTCAAATGACTTTTTCTTCAGCTCGAGTCTCAACATTGGGAATGGTCTCGTCCCCTAGGTCGTTCCAGAATGGTATATTTGTGAACAGCTAGATCATCGGCCGTTTGACGGTCTTGAGTACTGTCAATGCAACTATGGCTGGGTCATGCAACGGTTGACTCACTATTACAGGACGCCGATGCACTGCATTCCATGCCGGGTACATACTTAGCCTACCTAGGTAATTACACCCTCTTACAAGTATACATGCTATCTTTTCAAGGGCCCCCGAGAGCTCTCCGCCTTCTGAGAGAGTCCAAGCCCGCCAAACTCGGCCGGTTTGACCCAGTTCAGGTTCGAAAATGGGTTATTTCTGCCAGTCATACCTTGAGTATTAAGAAGCGAAAAGGCGGTTTAAAGGTGAAAAGCCTGGTCTGTGCTGTGGTCCGAACACCTCCTAGTGAATGGTTACCGCACGCAGTCCACTTCGCAATTTGATTCCCTCTCAGCTGCGAACCTTCTTGCCAACCACGATCTGTTTTCATTCATCTCACATCTCTCACCACTCTGCAAGCAACAATGGATCGCAAAGACCAACTCGATCATCAGGATCAGGATCAGGGCGGAGCTAACAAGGTGACTTCCAATGAGCATGAAGCATCCCTCTTCTTTGTTCATAACCCTCCTCACGGCTGCTCATCGCTCATTCCAGGCGGCACCGCTGTCTTCCCTTCCCTCCTCTCCAAAACATCCAGCTTACTTCTTTTCCTTGAACGCAGCACCGCCCTTTACGTGATTGCGATCTACAACATGCCGAACAATTACGGGTACCCTTCTCTCCTCTCCCCGTTCCATCCTTTGCCCATTTGCTTCATGATCTATCTAGGTATCAAGTCGAGAAGGCAACCAGCCCGACTTTCCTTCTGCGCCATCTGCCGCAACCTCTCCTCCGAAGCAAACAGCACGACGTCGAGCCCGGAATCCATTCTTTGGTGGCGCAGGTCTATCAGACGACGAGTGTCTTCTTCCCCCTTACAGCCTTGACTATGACGTCCAAGAAAGCAGTCTCGAACCATTCTTTCCCCCAAGCGATGCTTCCTTCGAGGTAAGCCGTCCTCTACGTATTTTACGTGTTCTGCATCTTGCCAACACCACAAAATCAGGTTTCTGATGGGAAACTTGCACATGTCCACTCTCTGACTGAATATAGGACCAACCAAAACCGTTTGACAAGAGCAATATAGCTGACTCTATGCAGAGTCAAAGCAACTCGCAAACCTTCAGCTTACTCCTCAAGGAAGCAACGAGACTCGAGACTACAAAGCTTGACGGTGTCCACCTCACAGACGAAGACCTCCTAGCGTGCCGTAATGCCCTCAGACTTAGCGAACAGCGCGCGAGCCGTCCCCTAACTCCACGAAAGAAACGCGCCCCCCGAATGCCGCCACGACCAAAATACGGTGCCAACCGATCGGCCCTAAGTACCGCTGTGGACATTTTCGAGTCCGCCATTGAAGTGGTCCAGGAGACGTTCGTTGACAGACCACGTCGATCGGAAGCTGCAAAAGTACAGAGGTCAATTGTCGAGAAGACCTTGGACAAGGTCGTGCTCAGAATATCCTGGGAAGGCGACAGACAGTCCACAGAGAAGATGATTATGATTGTGCTTTTCCACCTCGATGCGGACTTCGTGAGGCCGCAAGTGTCCTTCGAGACATCTGGCAATGCCGAGCCCATCCAGAACAAATGCTATGATGCCGCTCTTGAGTGGTTGAGCCTCAGGACCACACTGCCAGCTGTTTTGAACGAGCACGAGACCCAGTGGGAGAATTTTCTGAGCTTCGCCTTCATTCGCCTGATCTACGGTCGCCAACCTGATATCGAAACAAAGAGATATCTGTGGGATTCGATGGCAGTTCTAGGTCTCAGAGAGTATCTACATTCAACCACAGCAGTCAAGGCCGTATTTCGGAGCAGGTTAACTCAGATCTACGCCACTGCTCGAGATATCCTGACAAAAGAAGCCGAGGGAGAGATCTCACCTGCTGCGATTGTCGAGAGAACCTTGAATGCTCTACAGCCGCAAGATCCTCACGGCAGGTTGTCGTGGATGGCGGTGAGGAAGCAGCTCGGAAAAGCGGCGCTGCATACTATCAGAGTACTGCTCTATCGATGCGAGGCAATTCCGCCAGACGAGCGCGTTGCGACTGATGATATTGACCGCGCTGTGATGTGTGCTGAAGCCGCTACAAGTTGGGAGCACGCAAGAGACCACACGGAGCCCCTCTCTTCGGAATCATCCATTCCTGCTTCGCCTTCAGACAATGAGCCGTCTCTTGTCTGCCCTTCAATCAATGAGGAGCTCCCATCGCTGATACGAAGCTCACTATTGCGGTCGATGCTTCTTGCTGATGGGTCAAGCTTGCTAATAGGAAAACAGAAAAAAGCTACCATCTTGCAATCTCGTTCCTCCTCACAGACAACTGCTTTGATGAAGAATGCACCCATTGCTGATACCGGAGTCGGTGATCAGGACAAGGGCGAGTATTCCGATGCTAGCGGCGATACTATAGTCCCCTCAAGCGTTAACGAAACGGTCCAAAATGGTACACCGGGCCCTGCGAAGAGGGTCTACTTTGAGGCAGACATCCAGATCGCTGAAGAACACGATCCCTTGGTAAATCCAAGGCAGGCCGGTATACACATCCAGCTTGCGGACGATATATATACTGTTGTCGACGGTCCCTTCCCTCCTGTCGATGATGTACCTTCAGTCCCTCTCCACTGGCATTTTGTGCATGATCCTGAAGATTACTCGGTCTCTGAAGAGCGGGGCCAAAAGTTTGGCACTTACTTCGGCGTCAGCCTAGAATCTTTGAGGATCAAGCACTGGCCAAGGATGAGCGAGGACCAGAAAAAGGAGGCATCTCGGCTTCGGGATTTGACCATTGAGACTTATGAGGCAGTCAAGACAGCGTTCATAGACTTGCGCGTAGAGGTAGCAGGTACCAACATCGCCGCTACAATAGCAAAAGAGGGCTCGGATTAGTATCCCGACCGTCGCGAAAAAGTAGCTGTTCCCTTTACAGAGCTCTGCCGCCGGCATCTCGAAACTCTGAATGGAGACAAGAAGGCCAGAGTCAAGAGGTGTCTTAACATCGCCGAGGCCAGGGAGACGATGAACGAGGGCAGGCAGCTGGCGCAGCTGGAACACTTGAGGGCCAATGGAGTCTTTGATGCAACCTGGAAGGAACTCAGAGATGCATTCATCAGAGAATGCGTAAGTCGTGGTGAGACTGTGCTTGGTCCGGGATTGGAAGAGGCTGTTGGAAATACTGAGCAATCTGCTCATGAGCGGGCTGCAGCCGCAGAATACGAGTGAGGGCACTATCTATTGCGCGATGGTGATCCACAATGGCTATATATGTCTACTTAGACCCCCTTTTGTCACTGTCTTCTTTTCTTCTAGGCAGTGTAATGCATAATCTTCTCTCACCAACGCTAATGTTCTCGTTACATTGTGTAAATGGAGGTCTATGTATATCCTAGTCTGCTTGGAGCAGCAATGTATATGCGCGCAGGCAATGCAATACTTCGTAGAAGCATTGAAGTTGCTACGATAGGTGCCTGGAGAAGGAAACCCGGGGCCCCCGGGGGGGGGTTGATTGACCAAAAAACTCTGGTTTTAAGTTACTCAAATCTGAAAGCAGTGACCATAATAAAGTGCGCCAACTGCCAGTCTCTCGAAAAGACGCGCCCGATTTGAGGCCTTTAAGCACGCACAAATTTGGGGAGGGGGGCTGTTCAAGCTCAGACCTCTGAAGCTGGTAGTCCTTCTCAAAGTCTCTTCGCAGCTGGTCAACCCCACGTCGCATGAAGAGCGGCAGAAGTGTGGAGTAGCTGCCAGCAAAGTATCCTGTGCGCGTGAATGACCGCCTGTCTACACAAAACTCCTCTCTTCGAGTATCTTCTGCACAGGCGGATCGATCAACAAGTTCGAAAGGTCACTTGAGCATATCACGAGTCTCTCATGGTGGAAGCTGCTGATGCTGCGTGCAAAATTGCTCATCCACACCGGGCACGTCGTCAAAACAGACATGTTGTCGAATTCTGACAGGGATACTCGCCATTTCTATTTCAGCCTTATGTGGTCTGTGCGAGCTGAGCCGAGCAACCGAGCACGACCAATACCAGTCCAGACAGCCGTCTGGACACTGGCATTTGATGACCATACCTGAATAGAGACAAATCTTCCGCATCTACCTTAATTCCATACTCAATCTTGGGCTTGTCGCTACTTGGGCTTGTCGCTACCTACGGACGGGGCCAGGCACCTGGAGGAGCTGTCAACGCCTCTATGGTTCTTTTATGTGGGATCGAGGCTAGGACCTTCCCGTTTCGTGACCCCTGCGAAGAGTGGCATGGGATCCCTGTTTCTATGTCAACGCAGCCTCGTCAGGTCAAATTGGCCCGACGACCTGTTGCACACGGTGATAGCAAGCGAGCACATTGCAAATTGTAAATTGCAACAACACTACCATTGATTCTGGGCCTGGGACAATGCTAGAAACAAAATTCACATTATCACATCAAAATTAAAGGTCCCCATGCACCAGGTTAGTATGTGACAGCCTCGCAGAAATAAGCTTATAAAGGAGGCTGTTGACTCAAGTACACTCGATCCCAAAGGTAGGGAACTGTATATTCTTTGTGGACGGTACTCTCAACTCAGTAAGCTTTGTTGAAGGGTAAATCTGCTGTTGCAGAGACATAGATATTGGGTCGCTGTCGGTCCTTACAGCCAGGCTTTCCAAATGTGTAGCATTGCCCTACCTTGTGGTGCAGAGTTGATTCAAAATTCAAGTCAAGTTTGGCTATATAAAACTCTAAACAGGCAGCTATAATGAGGTGCTGGTGGTATTTCTTGCATTTTATTATGAAAATGGCATTGAACCAGGTATATTTGCTGGAAATATCTGATTTGTAAAGACTTTAAAATGGTTGATGTCGATTGTGCTCCCACAGCTAGGACACGCTACACACAGTGGTCCATGCAAAATATTGTCAAATTCAGATTTCTTTTCAAACTGAATGAAAAGTCACCCAGGTGACGGGCTGTTGCAATCGCGTCGCCCCACTCATTGCTATTGGTACCAACTTGCCAATTACAAAAGGCGCTGCACAACTTCCAAACTTCAATCCATTTTCCCTTTCGACTTCCATCCACAACAAACATTCCCGTCGTCACACATCTGCCTCTACCATAAGGAAGCATTACCACTACTTCACAACATCCATCTCTTACCAACCATCATCCAATCTATCACAAACATGTCGGACGACGCTCCTTCTACCCCCAAGGCTGCCACTGGCATCGCCGCCCTGTCTGTCCGTGAGACAGAGATCCTGGGCAAGGCCTGGTCTTGTCTCAAGACTGGTCCCCCAGAGGTGAGTTCAATTTCCCCACAGGACTGAGCACTGATTAGGACCTAGAGACTTGTGTCACGATTCCATAATCCAACCTTCATGCTGTTCCTCAGATCACTGGTCGCTTCCTCATGGCAGCTCTTCTCTTGCTCAATCTTTCGTCGCACTTTGACACCCATTGCTTTCCGATCTCAATTATCTAACAATATTTCCACTTGCAGATTGACTATGAGAAGCTGGCCAAAGAGCTGGACATGAGCAACCCTCGCAGCGCTGCCAACGCTTGGGGCGCTATCAAGAAGAAGAGTATGTACAATACGTCTCCTAATGCCAGTCTCCTTGTCTGCACCTCGTTCTGTCATTACATCCCCTTCCCCTAATCCTCGTGCCAGACAAGTTAACCTCGGATTCAACAGTGGTCTGGTCCACGACCGCTACCCCCGCTACGGCCAAGTCCACCGCCGCCAAGCGCAAGAAGTCCGTGGCCTCCAAGGCTGCCGCCGCCGCCGCCGACGACTCGGAGGTTGACGACGAGAACGAGAGCCCCGCTCCCAAGAAGAAGATGAAGGCGGCTGCCAAGCCCAAGGCCACGCCCCGCAAGAAAGTTCCCTCGAAGCCCACCAAGAGTGTTGCCCCCGTCGCCAACAAGGACAAGGACTCTGACGACACCGAGGATGATGGCGCTTCTGGCGCTGGTGGCGAGGGTCAGGTCAAGGGAGGCGAGAACGAGGTCAAGGCTGAGGCCGAGACCGACGAGGAGGACGTTGATGGCGAGGTTGCCTAAGTCCTCCTCGACACCGGCCCTGCTTTTTCCTTTTACCGCTTTCTTGCCCCGTCTTCTCTGCGTTCAGAGCTTCTGATTCTTTTACGGCTGGACACGATATTTCTTTGATACGGCTTGGTAACATGGACATGATCACACCTGGCTGTGTAGGAGGAGGGAGCGCGTTGGCATAGGACATGGCGAAGCGGTACATCATTTCGGCGGCGATTTCATGCGCTATTCGCGCATCCCATGTTATCTTGAGCAGCAGAACCTTTCTTTACGAAGGCATATTTGGTCGTTACAGGTGGTGCTTAACTCCAGTTTTCACTACATCGGCTTCATGGTTTTCTACATGCTCAGATATCATCGCCCAATAAATCAATTGGCAGTTTCTGCCTTCGCAGACAAGTACTCGTAGAGCTTCAAGCCTTTGACACACCTGATGACTACAATATATGTGACTGTAATATGCCAAATGACACTGGGGATACCTTCCGAGCAACAAAGATCACTCTTGGTATCTTTGAGGACTCTCAGACCCTGCCAGACAATTGTAAGAAGGTTTATGCGCCGATATTCAATCGTTGACACAGTCGCATTCCGAGACTACCCACAGAATACTTGCCATACACTCACCACTACCACTGTGCAGAAAGCTCAGGCGGATAAGACTGAACATGGCTGCCAACAAGCAAAATACCACGTGCAGAACTTTGCAGACTTGCGGCAGCTGCTATTTGACACAGTCAATGCAGAGCCATGGTCCGCAATTGGTGTAGGCTGCGAAAGACGAGTGTTAGGTTCTAGTGGACCCATCAGACGGAAAGACAAGCCAGCGAGGCTTGTAGAGCAGTTCCAAATGGAGTTGTCTGAGATTGGAAGGTGTATTTCGATAAGTCTCTGGTTCTCTATATGCCTGAGTCCCGAAGTCTATGTATTCTGAATCCTGGGCCGGGGAAGAAATTCGTCTTTAAGGCATCAGGCCACTCAACACCTAGGCACAGAGGCATCATGGCTTGAAACAAGTGGACTCGAAGCCTAAAAGGCATCTTTATCCGTCCTCATCATCCATACTGATGCTTTGTGAGAGGAAGAGCATTTTAATGAGAGTCATTACAATGTTTTTCTTGCTTCGGTCAGTCAAGTCTCTCGATGTCTCCGGTCAATGATTTCTGGGCCTGAAGGGGGGGGGGGTGGACCTAACCCTCTCCAGGCAGAAGACCGGGGGTTCGGTGCAATTCTGGGGCTCAAATGCAGAAGCAACAACTCCCCAGACTCGCCTCCACGTCAAAGACAACCGTACCCTGCAGGCCTCCACAGGCTCCGTTCAAGTCGACTCATTCAATTTCTGAACTGCTGCCTCTCAACCTCTGTCTTGAGTCTCCAACGGCGGATGGTAACGCCGCGGTACACCGGAATCCTACCGGCTCGATCAAGACTGGCGCGCAGGACGGACCTGGGCAGCTGGGGAAGCCAAAAGATAACCGCGCTTGATGTGATTGGAGAGTCTCTCGAAGCATAGATAACCAAGTGCGACATCATCGATTCCTTTCAATGTACACAGGTCTATCATACGTCAACAGTTCGCCTTCGCACAAGTCCAGATTCGTCGAGCGTAATGCTGATCAGGTCCTACTAGGCGAAGTTCAACCCGGCCGAGCACTTGCTTTCAAAGACTCGCCATTGCGGTCGCACTGCTGAGGGTGCTAGACCAGGAGGAAGGTCTCAAGATTGTGTCGTCCAAGATACCAAGCTCTTGACGACCATAGCTGTCAGCGAAGCTTGTCATTGCCCTAACGTCGACTTAAGCTTTCCCAGGCCCATCAAGGGTCCACTTCCCCAGATAGCCAAGACATTGGCGTTGCACGCAAGCCCGACGATCCTCAACGTCGATGAACTCGGATAGGCCACGCCCTATCAAATCCAATGGAGGAGACACGAACCACCGTGGGTCGAGTGCCTGCATGGTGCTCCCTGCCATGGACTGTCACTACGCTGCCACTAATGCTACTGCCACGAGGCTGGTGTATCATGAATACGGTCTGTCGGGACCAATGAGACTGTGGCCATCGAAATGATAATCGCGCCATTCTGGACTCAAGAACCCCCGTAAGGTTACCCAGAGGGACAACCTTCTCACTGTTACTAGACACGCTGCTCAGGGTCGTTTTGGAGGCAATCGGTCTGAGGTCTAACTTCGATTGTTCTGCGTTTGATCTAATCTGCACTGAGGCCCCCGGAATGGGAAACTCGTGCGCAACACAAGGCAAAGGTACAGTAGATCTCAGCATCGTCCACTGATACTGACATATAATATGATGTTACGCAACCCAACATGCGACGGTGTAATATGCAATCAGCGCCAGCGTCGTGGCTCTAGCACCATCCTTTATTACTCCTGACAAATTTTCCACATGCAGCTTGGCGTGCTACCGACGCTCCAACCTTGAAGATAAGCTCTACAGTGTGAACATGGCTTCATCGATTCGCTATCCAAGCGGAAACCAGGTCCTTGGGATGTTATCTCTGCCTCGCCTAATATCCTAGTCTGCCGTAAGCCGTGGCTGATTCCGTACAACAATCCCAATTCGGCCAAAATCCTCCTACCGGACCATGGCCTACACCACCACCCTATACCCTTCATCTGTCCAAGGTCAATGCTCTCCCGCTCTCCTGGGTTGCTGTCGATCACCAGGACCCTGCAACTATCTCCCCTGCTGCAGCTCTTACGGGGTGTAGGGGGAAAAAAGGTCAATGGCCGCACACCTACGACCACAATTCTATGGCCGAGGGTCTATTCTTTCTTTTTCTTTCTCGTCTCTGACACTCGTCTAGTTTACATTGTGCTCTCCTTGGTTCTCTTTAAATCAAATAGTGTCTTGGATCCTTGATGAAGTTTTAAGGACAGTCCCTTTTATATTCCAATAGAGAAAAGCCGTTCGATACCAGCCACCAACTGGACTCTCTGTTGGAGATGTCTGATAACAGCACAGGTCCATGGACGCCGTCCTCCCCTATAGGGACAGGTAAGTGCAACGTTCTTATGTACTTTGTACTCTGAGCAGCAATAAATTGCTGCTAGATAAACAAACAACATCTCTCTGACCATCAGTTCCACAGGTGACAACGCATGGCAGCTTACAGCAGCTTCCCTCGTCGCGCTCCAATCCGTGCCAGGCCTCATGGTCCTCTACGCTGGCCTCGTCAAGAAGAAATGGGCCGTCAACAGCGCCTTCATGGCGCTCTACGCCTTCGCCGCCGTGCTAGTCTGCTGGGTACTCTGGGGATATGAAGCCGGGTTCGGCGAGGAAATGCTGCCGTTTGTTGGCAAGCCCAATAACGTCCTAGGGATCAACACCATGCTGCGGCAATCCTACCTCCCGTCGATAGGTCTCTATCAAGAGTTCCCACTGGCGACCATGGTCTACTTCCAGTTTGTCTTCGCCGCCATCACCATTGTTCTTATCGCCGGCGCCTTCCTGTGCCGCATGAATTTTCACGCCTGGATGATCTTTGTGCCCCTCTGGTTAACCCTCAGCTACGTGGTCGGCGCGTACTCCATCTGGGGCGGCGGCTTCCTCTTCAAGCTGGGCGTCATTGACTACTCGGGCGGTTATGTCATCCATCTCTCCTCGGGCACGGCAGGCTTCATTGGATCATACTGGATCGGACCTCGTCTCGCCAAGGACCGCGAAGACGCCCGCCCCAATAACATCCTCACCGTTCTCGTCGGCGCCGGGATCCTCTGGATCGGGTGGAACGGCTTCAACGGCGGAGACCCGTACACCGCCTCCGCGGACGCCGGGGTGGCCGTGCTCAACACGAATCTGTGCACCGCCATCTCGCTCCTGTGCTGGACGGTTTGTGATATGCTCTACTACAAGAAGCCTTCCGTCGTCGGCGCCGTCAACGGCATGATTACGGGCTTGGTAGCCATCACGCCGGCGGCCGGCGTCGTGGCGGGATGGGGCGCGATCTTGCTGGGCGTGGGCTCCGGCATCGTGCCGTGGGTGTCGATGAACATCCTCGGCAAGACGGCGTTCATGACGCGCCATTTCGACGATACCTTGGGCATCATGCATACGCACATGGTCGCAGGCTTTGTTGGGGGCTTCGGCACGGGCTTGTGGGCGACTGTCGAGGGGTGCGCCGCGTTCGGGCTGACCAACCCGGGTGGTGCAGTGGCAGGGAACGGCATCCAGCTTGTTCGTATTTTACCTACCACCTTTTTGGACACAACACCCTATCCCCAGTCCCCCCTTCCTCCTCCTAATATTTCCAACGCTGACCTTTACATTGTTCTACCAATAGGGCTACCAAATGGCAGGCGCAATGTTCATCATCGGCTGGAACTTGGTGTGGACAAGCCTGATCATGCTGTTCATCAAGCATGTGCTGCGCATCCCGCTGCGCATGAGCGAGGAGCAGCTTCTTGAGGGTGACGATGCCATTCACGGTGAGGGGGCGTATGTCTTTGGACCGTGTGAGGCGCATGACCATGGGGGCGGCTATATCCAAGGCCATGCTATCGAGGGGCAGACGAACAGCGACGAGATGGGACTCGATGGGAATCGCCTTGCGCATCTGCATGATGCTGGTGAAGCTGAGAAAGTTGCGAATTGATGGACAATGAGAAAGGCCTATATCTAGCTGCAAGCATGCTCGAAGAGATACAGAACCGACAATGTTGGTTTTTTTGGTTTCTAGAAACGATGTCGCAAGGATTCGGGAAGCCGACGGAATGGTAAACATATGGTGTGGCTTGGTGCAGTGATGGTATGTTGGACATTGTCATGAGATATACCCATAGATAATTGGATCAGTCATAACAGCTTTGTTTCATAATCTATTAGCCTTAGAAGATACATCAATCATTAAGAATCATACTCCTTACTCCAAACTCGTCGCGAAGCCAGAAGTGTGCGGTCCAAAAGAAAGTCGAATTGGAGGGCAAGCCATCCACCATCACCATCCTACGCTTCAATTGGCACATCAGCGCTCTTCTCTTTTTTCTCAGATGCCACCTGGTCTCCTGAGGAACCTTCCGCTGGATTGGTCTGCTCCGGCTGCTTCTCCCCTGATGTTGCATTTTCACCGGACACAACTTCCGCTGAAGTGTCCGGCACCGCCTCGGTCTCGGTCTTAACGGCTTCTTCCTGTGTCTGTTCACTTGCAGTCGCATGACTGTCCTCAGTCTCACTAGGCTTTTCTTTCTTCGAGAAGAGATTGACTCTCGGCATGCTCATGCTAGGCATGGTCGGCATACTCGGCGTGGGGACCCTGGGCATGCTGGGAGTCGGAATTGTAGGTAGTTTCGAAGGCATATATCCTTTTACTGACGTCCCAGCCTGCTGAACGCCCGTCCCAGCATTTTGCGCAATGCCCATAAGATACCGCATGTAGGTCTGCTTGTCTTTGACTTCGGTGGCAGCCTCCGGCAAGTCTCCGTGTCCGTCGCTAGGCACCGGTACGAGTGAGGCGGCAGCGGCAATGTCCAGAGGCGATTCGTCGGGCAACTCGTTGCTCTCCTCAGCTTCTTGGGTTGCTTCAATGGAGACATCGCCCTCCTGACCTTCCATCTCGACTCCCTCGTCTGTAGCTTTGATCTTGCTTTCGGGAGAGTCGGCGGGCTCAGGCTGCGTGATTTTGGGGTCGTCGACAATCTCGGAGTCATCATTGAACCAGACAGTGATGAGCGCGCTCGATTTCTTGACCATCAATTGATAGTCCTCGTTCTTGTCCGGCCTGAACATGCTCATATGCGCCTGGATTTCATCACCGGCCTTTTTCACCACGTGCCGCGAGAAGAGGTTGCTGGCTGGTTGCTCTTCAGCCGGAATGGCGCAAAAGGTCCTCTCTGGCACAAAGTAGCCACCGCTCCAGTACCCATTCTCGCCCATGGACGCGTACATATCGTGCACGCCGACGCCACCGAGCGCGGTGAGTCTCTCAAGCCTCTTGTTCAGCTCTTGCTGCTTCATAAGCACACCGACAAAGGTGAAGTGGTCACTCAACCAAGCAAAAGACTCTCCCACATTCCCACGGTTGACATAAGCAAGGCCCTGGCCGAGGCGGTCCACGCTCTGGTTGTACCCCTCGACAAGGTCCTCCTTTTTCATGTTCCGCGCGCTCTGGATCCCGTCCTTGATCTTCTGCCTATGCACATACGCCGCCACGCCGCCCGCAGCAATCGCACCCACCGTGCCGGTGCGCACAGCAACTAGCTGCCAAGTCTTCCACGCCGCTGGGCCAGCAACAGCCCCCGAAGCGCCGCGACTCACGGACGAGGCGCCCGGCAACGAGGTTGCGCCGCGCTTCAGGGCCATACCGAGGCTAGCGGGCGCGGCGGAGAGGGCGGTCATCACGTTGAAGACAGAGCTGACTTTCTGGTAGTTGGAAAAGGCACCGTAGACGAACATTGAGCGTGCAAGTCCATTATAGGGGGTGTCGAAGCTGAGGATGCCTTGGATGAGGGGAAAGAGCGGGGCGGAGGGATTATCGGAGGCTGCGCGCTCATCGAGCAGATGGAAGAGTGCCTCGCTTGCGACGAAGCCGCTGGGGGATAGATGGTCAGCCAGTAGGAGAATGTAGGTGCGGGTGAGTTTCCCTTACCCCATGGAGTGGGCGACGAGGATGACGCCAACTTGTCTGTCACTTGGAGGCCATGGTTTCTCGAGCTTGGCCTTTCTAATTTCCATCACTCGCTCTTTCAGCCTGGGATTAGAGGCTGGTTAGCATACGCCTGACCGTGTGATTGCGATGTTTTGCGATTCAGACATACCATCCTAGGAAGTTGATGCTGGCTTCCGCCAGCTCGCCCTTTGTAGCATATTTCGGATAAACCACGGACTCAATGTTGTGGTCCGGAAGCTGGCTGGCTACCGTTCTTTTGAGGTCCTTTACTTAGAATTAGTCTCACAAAGTCTGTAAAGGTTGGATATGGTGTTCCACGCCGTGGCGGACTACTCACATCTGGGAAAGTCTGGAAGCTGTCCTCGTTGCCCTGTTACAGTGATAGTTTAGCACTTCAATCTTCAATCTTGCAGTCGTTTAGTATACAGATACAAAGGTAGCATACCTTGAAACCGTGGAGAAAACACAAAAGCAGTGTTCGCGACATGTTGAGGTTGGAGCCCGGATAGGCAATGCTAGGGATGATCTCTAGGTGCAGGAGGAGTTCAAGGCAACACAACAATCAACAGGCGGATCAACTCAAGGTGTAGGGATCAGAGAAGCAGGCATACGAAGTCCGACCATGGGGTTTTGTCCAATTTCGCAAGAAAATAGCAGCATACTGTCAACTACCTGCAATCGCCCATGAGGTCAGCCACACCTTCCACACACCTTTTGTGGCGTGTGACGAGCCACAACGTCACAGGCGACGTCACCCTACAGCCTAGAAGAGCCTATCTAGACGACGCCTCCCAAATTTCACAAGCCTGGACAAGGATCACTTTGCATATCTGTTCATGCTGTGTGTGCAGATTGGAACGCGTCTCGTGGATGAAACAGAAACCTGCTTTGCTTGCACGCTAGCAAATGAGACCAGCCGCATAGCACTGTCTTGGCTTATTAGGTTGGTCCTCCTCCAGCCGGTCTCCACCCCGCTTCCGGACTTGGCACCTCCGGACTCCGGGGCCCCGGGCCACCATCTCGGAAGGCCCCCAGACAAACGTATCAACATATATACCACTACTGCTCCGAGATGGAGAGCTATGTCCCACTTGAGCAGTAGTCAGCCTTCTCGACAACAGACCTGTTCCAAAACCTGGTTAGCTGGTTCGTCCACCAGTCCAGGCCGTCAACCCAAGAAGCATGTTGAATACACTGCGGCGTACCCTGCTCTATGTCTGACCTCGACTTGGTCCTGCCCTTCTGTTATAGAACTCATGTCTAGCAAAGTTTTTTCGCCCAACGGGTTGCCATGTTCGCCTTTGGCGCTACCCGCTGATGTAGAGCTGGTCCACCGAGGGATTATCGGGGCGAAGGAAGGCCAGCAACCAGTTCGAGATATAAGCTTCGCCATCTTATGCGAGCCCCTTCCGACCGATTTCCAACAGAGTGGTTTTTCAGGGTGTACGCGGAATTTCGTCCAAGGCTTCTTCGCACGGGTCAGTGCTCCGCCCAATGCTGTGATCATTTCCATGTCCGTCCATCCATCAAGGCAAGTATTAATGCCTTTTGCGAAACAAGAAACACGTTCCGCAACGCACCCGCCTTTCCATACAGCTCCATTTGACTTTTTTACTCTGCATATATTCCAGCCCCATTTCTTGCTCTTAGGCGGCGCAGCTGGCGTCGTGTGATGCTCTGGGTCATTCTTCCACTAATATCCCAATGTCCAATGCTGATCAGCAGTTCGAGGCCCGGTATTGGCTGTGAACCTGTCCCATGATTCCGTCTCTTGATCCGAGCTAGTCGGCCCAGAGCGCATCGTGTGTTTTCTCGAGCAGCGAATCCGCGCTCAGGGCAGATAGAGGACCACGGCATCATCCGTTACATATCAAAGAGGCTTCCGACGGCGGTCAGGGACGGTCTTGAATCGCCAGGGACTCTATGCTGGCTCGCAGCTTGGAAAAGTAGCGGCTGCCTAAAAGGAGAGGAATCTCGAACCCCCAACTACTGGCAAGGCAATGGCTATCGCACCAGCTTTCGAGATCCCAGTGAAAATGAGTGGCTGCCTTTTTCCTCGTCGTGTAAGGCTTTTGCGGGTTTTTCTTCACACCTCGAGTCCTCGTCGTCCAGAGAGGTGGAGTCATCAGTGTCGCGTTGGCACTCCAGAATAAGTTTGATGATAGGCGTCATGATTCTGTAAATGGTGATGACTGGCCATAGGACCATCGGCAACAGGAAAAGAACGATTGGCACGAGATAGATGTTGCGCTCGAGAATCGGCGGCAAAGGACGAGGGACACCCTGAGATGACCTGACCATTAACTCGAGTACTGCACCACAGGTATAAATCAATCCGAAGACTAGGGCGGGCTGAGACAACTCGGTAGCCATCTTGTTTTGCGAAACTGAGATATTGGTACAAAGATGATCCGAGTTGAAAACTGCAGGCCGGCGGTAATGGAGTAAGGTTGGATACTTGGTAGTTTTCTATAAGACAATCGTTGTTATAGAGGGGGAAATAGACGTAGAAACTCGATGACTTGCGGGAAACTTATCACGCCCGCAGTAAATATCGAATGGTGACGCGCCACTTTGACTCTCCCTTGATTGACATCTTGTGTAACACCTATGGATGGCGTTTATGGATGGCGTTCCAGTGGCGAGGCTGGCTGCCGTGGCAACACCCTAGTAAGAAAGTATCCCGCAGTCCATTTCTCACGATAGCTCGCCCTGTGAACTCCATTGTATGTTACCTCATTCGTCTCTGACTTGCTAAGGAGGATAAATTGTACTCTAAAAATCTGATCTTATATCAGCATGGGGTTTGTTTTGATGCAGCCCGTAAAGACAAGCTGTATGACCTACGTACACAGACTGAATGACTTACATGTAAAAGTATATAAGCAGAAAAAACAGTTGCGAGTCCAGGTCGGATAGTAAAGGTGCTCACAGCGATCGATCCGTATGGTCACGGGCACCTTCTCACTAGACCCAAGTCTCCTATTGATGCTTCTACATATACTTTGATTCGTACTTGACTGTAGACTTGTATATTGCATTTGATATTAGCATTGGCTCTGAATGTCTACGAGGTCCTTTGGTGACTTCGCAATAGCAATGGTGTTCGTTGAATATCGCTCTTTTATTGTGAATGTCAAGTGGCCGCAACCCTCCTGATGTTTACACATAGCAGGAACTTGACTGGACTCTGGATGATTCGTCTCTGTTGAAGACAATCCAAGGTCTTAGATTGACTTGCACGGGGCTGGTACGCGTGTGAAGAAGACCTACAATTGGCATCCACGGGCTTCTTGCCACCCCTGCCCAGGAGCACGATGCCATCCGTGAAGAGCATCTTGAGGAAGTATTACTACCTTATACTTCAGAGTAAACTTCCATTGCAAGAAAGAGTCTGAAACAGATTATATCTTAACAACACGTATTAGAAGAGCTCACCCTGTTCCTGCTTGACTAGTCCATTTGCTCCATCATTGCACTGAGGGCGAAAAAATCAATCTGAGATGACTCTTCAATAACTTCATCATGTCTCATATCAACAAAGGTGACAACAATAGTTTTGGACATGGCAGCTCCTTCATATAGTTTCAGTGACACCCCTAGGTCCGTTGAAGCATCACAAGAAAGGTACCTAGAGTACATTCGACTTACGCCATGGATTGTCAGGCTGCCATGGATTATTCTATTCTGATAAACTAGGCTGCGATACCCCTTAGCTCTTCTCTGGTATACTATGTACTTTCGAATAGATGTCTCGCCCTGATAGTGTCTGGAAAATGAGGCTTGTCTAGATGTGCCGTGCGAGCCTGTAGAGTCACTGCCTAGGTCACCAGTACTTACGCATTAAGTCTTCCGTGTTCCAGCTCTAAAGTCTCAGAAGTTCTTCTGTTTATCAACTTAATGGAAAACAAGGTCGACTCTAGCCCAACTTTTACTCTGTTATGCCTTTCTAACCAGGTAAAGTGACGGAAAGCTGTATAACAGGGAGAAAGAGGGGGGGGGGGGGGGGCGGCCGGCG
>JAPEVC010000245.1:0-51701 GCA_027946555.1 Gnomoniopsis sp. IMI 355080 | reverse complement strand
CCCCCCCCCCAACACCCCAAAAATTTGCTAGACAACGCGACAATAAGACATCATTTCTGGCTATGATTCAAGCCTCCTTTTGTAACAGCTCAGCACTTTCTACAGATGGCACAACTCCTCAGGTTCTTTGCTAAGTCGAATGAACTGCAATCTTCGTTTCATCAGCTGCTCCTGACTGTCAGGTATATACGCACGATAGACGGGGTATGCATGAATATTGTAGCATTGCAGATTCACAATATGCCTAAGTACTCAGGTACTTACTTCGTATGTGTCCGAGATTTCCGAGATCCTAGTATAATCTGTAATAGAGTGAGAGGGTCGCACACCCGTGACATTCACCTTCAATTACCAGTCGTCTGAAGAGGGGAAGGCACCTCTTATTGGATTGGCACTATACCCATATTTTCGATGCCGTCCTCGATGTCCCGGTACCAAGATCCGGCGCTATGTGCCTACTCCGCACCCTCGTGGCAAACATTCCGTGTGCAATGCCGGAAACATACCAATCTTGAGGGGATGAACGGCGTATATGCATACCTTACAATACATAATCTAATTCTATAAATGAATTTGGCTTCCTTGTTTTCGTTGAAGGTTCGCCATTCCCCTGTGAACTGCTCCTATTCGACAAGATAGTCAGATCAAATCCGAGCAGAACTTTGGTATTAAGTATCTGGAGGAATTTATCCACGATGACTGCTTTAAAGAAAGTGAGTTTTTCCTCGAGCCAAAATTGAAATGACCCTCGAAACTAAAAGTCGCCCAGATCGTGATTGTGGGGGCTGGTCCCTCAGGCCTCCTACTCGCCCTTCTGCTCACCTCGCTCGAGCCCGTCCCAGAGATCATCATTCTCGAAGCGGCGCCGACTCTCAACCGCTCTCCACGGGCGACACATTACGGACCAGCCGCTATCGCCGTAATGAGGCGTGCAGGTATCTTGGCTGAGGTCCGGAAACGGGGGTATTTGCCCACCACCCTGTGTTGGCGGACTCTTCACGGTCCTCGTCTTGCGGGCTTCGATCGGACATTATTGCACGACCAAGCTGATGCCACGACTGTTCTTGGCGTGGGAGATCTTTGCGCTTTGCTTGTTGAGGAACTGGAAAAGAAGGGCGTGCATGTCAACTGGGGCCAAAAGATTATTGCATTGGGAGGAACAGAGGACGACGAGGAACAGGCTTGGGCGGAGACAGAGAAAGCTGAGACGGGCGAGAAGAAAAAGTATACATGTGACTTTCTCATCGGATGTGACGGTGGGAATAGTTCGGTCAGGCGATTGATGTTTGGAAGTGGGAATTTTCCCGGTTTTACGTGGGAGGAGCAGATCGTGGCAACAAATGTAAGCCGCTTGACTTTTGCATCTCCATTATCCTATCACTGACTTACTAGACATATTACGACTTCTCAAATGCACCACCGGACTGGGAAGATACCAATTTTGTAATTGACAACACGCATTGGTACATGGCAGCCAAGATATCTCACGACGGCTTGTGGAGGATAAGCTACGGAGAGCTGCCAGGCCTTTCGAATGAAGAACTCCTAGCACGTCAACCCATGAAGTTCGAGGCAATGCTTCCTGGCAATCCCAAGCCAGGGGACTACAAGGTTGTCAACATCTCGCCCTATAAAGTCCACCAGCGCTGCGTTGAATCCATGGCCAAGGGAAGAGTGGCGTTAGCTGCTGACGCGGCTCACCTTTGTAATCCGTTTGGTGGGCTCGGGTTAACTGGTGGCATCATTGACGTTGATTGTTTATTCGACAGCCTGAGAGGCGTGCATTGTGGCAAGACGGATCAGAGGATCTTAAAGACCTACTCGAATGTGAGGATACAGAAGTATCGAGATATCGTAAACCCTGTGTCGACTGCGAATTTGGAGCGGCTCTGCAGATCTGATCCAGCAAAAGTCATGGAGACAGACAAAGTTCTGCAGAGGATGAAGGAGTCTGAGAGCGACTTGGCATTGTCCATAGAGTTGCAGAATTTCAGCTACAGCCTGAAGCATGATATGGAGTCGGAGTGGGCCATGTAGATTACTATCGCAGAGCCTGAGCCAGTAGGTAGGTATATGAGATAATGGATCGTCAATTTGTTGAGAAGCGCTGCAGTAGTGAAATCATCAACCTGTGTTTGCCAGCTTTGAACAGGCATAGGATGTCACGCCATCACTTATACACACAGAGGTCTGTGGTTCGAGGTGTGTTGATTTCTGTTTTTGGTCTCCAGAATACCCTACAAAGCCTTCAAAACCAACTCTATCAAATCGAAGAAACCCTCTCGGTTCTCAGAGTCGAATATCCGCAAGCCCAGGCCGAGTAACAACGTCCTTCTGTCATCTGGATTCCTCAGGGCAAGGTGGCTAGCGATCTGCGCTGCGTACAACTGGCCCACGGTTTCCCTATCCTGACCTCCTCCACCGACAAGAGTCTTCGGGTCCAAATGCACTGATGGAAGTAGTGACAGTTCGGCGCGGGGAAGAGCCATTTCCACCAGAGCAGGCGATGGTGCTGACAGGGGGACTTGGACCTGGAAGCCGTATTAACATGTGTTTCGTTAAGTTGCATGATGTAACGAAAGCGCACCCATTGTGCAAGACGTCCGTCTTGGGAGACCGTGACCACGATTTTGTCTGCAAAGTTGATGCATGAGACTTCTGTGGGTATACCGTTGACCTCTCCGTTTGCTTGCCGGGACGGAGCTGGGAAAGGCTCCTCGTTGACTTGGGTTGAGGCCATGTCGTGAAGTCGGATTGAGCCGAAAAAATCCTTCAATATGAGCTAATTTCGGAACGGTAGTGATTCCGAGAGCAAGAAATTCAGTCGGTCTGAAGGTCATAAGTTGTTTGCTTGAGGCTGTTCATAGATGACCCAAAGGTCGATCGACGTTGAATGAGTGAGGGTGCTGTGAGCCCTAGAAGCGCCGGTCGACAGTATATCCCTGACTGACTCTAGCGTACCTGCCTTGATACCTTTAGGTACGTACCTGATGTATTCTGGTTGTACTGACTGAAATCACCTTAAAATTCACTACAAACAGGCGTTGGAATTAAATGTCAAACAACAACTGAATACAGTATTTCAAGCAACGTAGATAGATCAGCAACCTTAGCGACATATAATGATTTTGAAGGAAGAGGAAATACTACGTTGTTAGTGCAGACTCGAGGGTTCCTGCGAGACAGAGACATCTGGTGGACTTTCTCGGTATCGATAAGAGGGGACCCACTCAAAAGTTGATCTCATCCGAGCCGCAACCTCTGCGCTCGCTCAACTTGGTTTTCATTCGCAACCTTCAAAATTCCCATCATCAAATCGCTTTCATGTATAAGATAACAACATTACCGATATAAGCCCGACGGACAGCAAAGTTAGTCGAGTACTCCGAAGAGACGGACAGCATTCTAGGGTAGACCATCCTACTAAGGTCATCCATCCCACGGAGTTCACCCTCAGAGGCTATCTCACAGAATTCGTTCTTCATCATGAAGAAGTTCGTCCCCCGCCAGCGCAAGCAAAAACACCGGAACTTAGCCCGTAACCAAAAGCGGAATCATGGCGATGCGGCACCGGAAGAAGACCTCTCCAACGCTCCAGAAATCTTGCCTCAGCATGTCCGGGAGAAGCAGGAGCGCAAGGCACTCATGCGCGAAGAAATACTTTCGAACCAAGGAATCAAGGTCAGCGGCAAGAAGGCCAAACGACTAGACAAGTACATCGACAACAAACTCAAGAAGGATGAAACTCGGGAATTATTGGCGAAATTGGCCGAGACTCAGGTCGACACGAGTCTGTTTGCAAGTAGTCGTTCCCTGGGCCACAACCGAGAGACGAAGCGGGAGGCTTTGATCAGGGCGATGAGGGAGACAAAGGCCGGCATCAACACTGAAGAGAATGCAAAACTTCTCTTCGAGGCGCGAGTACCCGTCCCCGAGGAGGAGTCAGACGAATCAGACCATGAGGTTTTGGATCCTGCGCTACCCGCGGACAAAATCCCCGAAGTCGCAGAGCCGAAGCCAACTCAAGTTCCCAACCCCCCAGTGTCTGTTGGAGCAGGCCTCAAACGTCCCTTGGATCTTGGTGACGATGGGCGACCCAAACTTGCAAAGCGTCAGAAGCGAGGGGGCGTCAAGACAAAGATTCCACTTGTTCAGCCGCAGGCGCCAGAAATGGATGTCGATGGGTCTGAAGATGAGTGGGGTGGACTCAGCTCGGATGATGACAAGGGGAACTCTGAGGGGGATGACAGCGACTCTGAAGGGAAGAGCGATGATCAGAGCTCCGAAGAAGAATCAGAAGCTGAAATACTTGCTAATGACGACAGCGATGGCAGCGATGAGGAGTCGTCAAGCGACGAAGACTCTGACGAAGACTCTGACGAAGGCTCAGATGTCAAAAAGCCACGCATATCAGCATTCAAGGCCTGGGCACATCAACAGCGAAATGAGGCTCTAGGATATACCCCCGCGAATTCCGGAGATCAAATTCTCCAGATACCAAAGCCAGCAAACTTCACTCCACGCCCTCTCGAGCAAGATGAGCTTCCAGATGAGTTACGGCCCACAAAAGATACAGACAGGAAAGCGTACAGTGTTGCTGTATCACGAGCCGACGACATCCAAGAAGCTCGTTTGAAGCTTCCTGTTGTAGCGGAGGAGCAGAAAATTATGGAGGCAATCCACAACAACGACATTGTGGTTGTGTGCGGAGCCACAGGATCCGGCAAAACTACGCAAGTACCACAATTCCTATTTGAAGCTGGATATGGTTCCCCTAATGGGCCAACACCAGGCTTGATCGGTATCACTCAGCCTCGAAGAGTTGCAGCTGTGAGCATGTCAAAACGGGTTGGCCAGGAGCTTGGCGATCATGCCAGCAAGGTAGCATACCAGATTCGGTTTGAAGGCTCAGTGCAACCCGACACGGCAGTGAAGTTCATGACGGATGGTGTGTTGCTGCGAGAAGTGGCACAAGACATCACACTCAAGAAATACTCGGCAATCATTGTGGACGAGGCTCACGAGCGAAGTGTCAACACCGACATTCTGGTTGGCATGTTGAGCAGAGTCGTTAAGCTGCGCAGTGATCTGGCCAAAGAGGATCCAACAATGAGACCACTCAAGCTGGTCATCATGTCGGCAACCCTACGGATAGAGGATATGACACAGAACCCAAAGTTATTCAAGACTCCGCCTCCGGTGCTGGAGGTTGAGGGTAGACAATATCCCGTCACAGTTCACTTTTCGAGGCGGACAAATCATGACTATGTCGAGGAGGCCTTCAAGAAAATCAGTCGGGGTCACAAGAAGCTACCGCCAGGGGCTATTCTCGTATTCATGACAGGCCAAAATGAGATCATGCAGCTGAGCAAGAAGCTCAAAAAAGCATTTACCGGAATGGACTCGGCTGATAGTATGAAAGTAAGAATACCGGCGAATGAGGCGCCGATAGAAGCCGAAGACATTGATTTTGGCGATGTGGACAATGGTGGTATTGATGACTACGATGACGAAGTGTCCGGTGACGACGCAGAGGACGAAGAAGCAGAGTTCAATATCCCCGAGGAAGAGGGAGAGGCTGGTACGGGACCATCATCAATGCATATACTGCCGCTCTACTCCCTTCTACCGACCAAGGAACAGATGCGCGTTTTCGAGCCGCCGCCAGAGGGATCGCGTCTGGTCATCCTGGCTACGAACGTGGCCGAAACCAGTCTTACAATCCCGGGTATACGATACGTTTTTGACTGTGGGAGGTCCAAGGAGCGAAGGTACGATCGGCTTACTGGCGTGCAGAGTTTCGAGGTTGGATGGATCAGCAAGGCCAGCGCAAGTCAGCGGTCTGGTCGTGCGGGTCGTACAGGCCCTGGTCACTGCTACAGACTCTACTCGTCAGCAGTATACGAGAGGGATTTCCAGGAGTTCTCCGAGCCAGAACTGCTGCGGATGCCCATCGAGGGAGTGGTTCTACAGCTCAAGGCTATGAACTTGCAACATGTGGTGAACTTCCCGTTCCCCACGCCCCCAGACCGACAAAGTCTCGTGCAGGCTGAGAGGCTTTTGACGTACCTATCTGCAATTAAGGAAGGTGGACAGGTGACGCCAGTCGGGAAAACCATGTCCATTTTCCCTCTGGCCCCACGATTTGCCCGCATCCTGCTGGTCGGTCATTTGCACGATTGTCTGCCGTACACCATCGCTATGGTGTCTGGGCTGTCGGCAGCCGAGGTTTTCCTGCAGGAGGCGCAGGCAGTACCACAGCTAGCTGCGAAGGAGGACGAAGACGGCGAGCCAGCTTTCCGCACGAACGCGGACGTCATTGCTGAGACCCACCAGGCCAATGTACGCCGCGCATATAATGCAGCCCACAAGGACTTTTGCTCACTTGACGACAAGTCTGACGCAATGAAGCTCCTCCAAGCCGTGGGTGAATTTGCCCATGAGCCCACTGAGGCCTGGTGCGAGTCGCACTTTGTTCGGTATAAGGTGCTCAAGGAGATCCAGCAACTCCGCCAGCAACTCACCGAGCTTCTACGCACCAATATTCCCGCCTTTGCCAGCTTGACCTTCAAAGACAAGCTCGACCGACCCAGCAACAAACAAGTCACCGTGCTCAAGCAAATGGTGGCCGCGGGCTTCATTGACCAGGTCGCCATTCGCGCGGACAAAGCCCCTACGCCCCTCGAAACGGGGCACCGCAAACCGCGCCGCGCCATCGACGTGCCCTACCTCCCCCTCACGCCCCTCGACGTCCCGGCGGACGCAGACCCGCTCGAGCGCGCCGTTTTCATCCACCCAGCGTCGCCGCTGGCGCATCTCAGCCCGGCAGAGTGTCCCGACTACATTGTGTACGCGCACCTGCAGCGGGGCCAGCCGGGCGGCGCAGCGGGCGAGAGGAAGCCAAAGACAAGGATGCATGCGCTCACGGACGTGACGGGCGGACAAGTGGCGGCGCTGGCCAAAGGAACACCGTTGATTAGTTATGGGAAGCCGATCAAGGAAGTTGCGACGAGGGAGGGTGGTAAGGTGAGAGATGTCTGGGCAGTGCCATATATACGCGCTGAGGGGGCGGGTGGTACTGGTATGGGTTGGCCGTTGCCCGCGAGGAAAATTTCGCAGAGGAAAGTCTATGGCAAGGGCTGGGTGGTTGAATAGAACAGGAGCCTGTCGTATAGCATCGGATGTCCATTGAACCATTGTTAGACAGCGATGACTGCTGCGAATGGTAAACCCTCAATATCTTTCTACGTAGATGATGACCCGCAACTCGAACATTCCGTTGCTAGCATTTCTATTGCCCATAAAGTTCTCGCGATGCAATCAATGCAACTCGTGTGGAACTTACCATTCTCGCTTCTGAATTAGATGGATTCTGTTCCCTGCTATTTAGTTGCTACGTGTGATATGCAAAAGGTCATGCATACATGCAGTGCATGGCGCGTCGGTGTGAGTGTGGTATGCTGCAGGTTGTCGCTTAAAGATGAATGGGATAGCGGATGGGCAGATTGGCAGGGATGAGAAATGAGGTGGCGGGTAACGCGATCTCACGTGATGACTCCACTTTATCCCCCAACCTCGTCTCCCGCCCAGAACGCGGCCTCTCTTCTCAACAACCATCCAAAACTCACATCCTGCATCATCGCCACCGCCATTTTTATACATCCCAACGGTCAGTTCAAAGGTGTCCTTCATCTCCAAAGGACAGCCGCGCCGCCCGCCCGACCCCGACGAGCATTTGCACGCGTTATACGTCACCGAGGCTGAGAAATGCCGACTCCTACCCTCTGTCCACGGGCAGAGGAAGGACCGGGGCCTTGGAGGAGGACCAAATTCGAAAAGCCAAACTTGTCGCGCCGCATGACTGCAAGCTCTGCCGCTGTTGACAAGTTGCGCTGGGCTTCTGCGTGTATGACATACTTGCTCTACCGCTTGCCTGGCGAACGGCTGGTTTGGTGCTCTGGAACGGCGATACCCGTGCTCTTGCTTATCATGTTGCGCTGTGGCGGTGGGGACTATCCCCGACTTTTTCTCGCAATATGTTGTGCCGTTCTCGCGCATCGGTCTGGAGTCGAGGCTGCTCTGTCGCTCGAAGCCTGGGTGGGCGGGATCCTGCCACTGGGTTATCCCACTGGCAGGGGATACGCCTCGAATTTTCTAATTCTGATGTGTGATGATGTATGTAATTCTTCTTGCTGATACGTGACAGGTTTCAATGTCGTCGCCATCGACCGACGATGCATCCTCGGCTTCCATTGAGCCAACCCAGTTTCTTGCTATTCACATATCCAAGGCTCCAGCTGTAGTCTCCTGGTCAGACGACCAATGTCAATCGCAGTGTCTGAGCCATGACCCCTCCGGAAACGACCACGTCGCCTTGGATATAAAGTGCGATTTCCAAAGCAACACTGCGTTGTTCAAAATCATAGCCAATGTGGCGTATAGAGGCAAACGGAATAGGTCCAATGTTTACCTCCACATATACCCGGAACGGATACGCAGTCTCTCTATCATCAACAACAACGAAACCGCCCCGGCTAAGCTAGGCACTAGCGTGTACAATCTAGATTTCGTCCTGTCCTCACCTGGATCCCTCGTTGTCCCCAAGGGTGACTGGGTACCCAAGAATGAAGTGGCTCATTCTACTCTGACGTTGCTGGAGGCTCTGTCCTCGCAGACCAGCTTTTGCGTCGCTTTTCCGTCCAAGTCCATAGCTATGGATCGTCTGGTTGCTCTCTGCGAGAACGTGACGTCCGGCGGATGTTTAAAGACCATGCACGATGCTGCCAACGTCACGAAGCTGTACGGTGGTATGGGTGGCAAGATCATCGAGCATGCCCACCCGTCGCCGGTCATGCAGAGTTTTGTTGGTCAAGGCGACGTTACCGAGAGCCCGCCAGCTTATGTCGATGTGGGTGACTCGCCACCGCCTCATCCGTCGCAGGGCAGCAAGCGCCGTCGTCTCGACTCGGATGTTGGCAATGGAGACGCAAGTGATGAGAAAATGTCACTCGAGGATATCTGCAGACAAGGCTTTGCCGAGATCGGCCATCGCTTTGACCGGATCGAAAAATCTCTCAGCGTCCTGAGCAGCAGACTGGACCAAGTTGAGCAGCTCGTCCGAGAAAGCCGTGCCGGCGATCAACAACCCAGCACGCTGAAAGAACGCATCGACTGCGTAGAAGAGCGTGTCACAGGTGTGGAAAAGAAACTTCAGGTTGGGCTCAGTGACCTTGCCCAAGATGTGGAGAACCAAATGCACGACGTGAGGCAAGAGTTCAACGAGACGATCATGGTTCGCGTGGATGACGAAGTAGGCGTCGCTCAGAGCCAACTTGAAGACTTTGTGAAAGATGAGCTGCGCAATTCCGCATTTGAGGTGGAAGAGGTCATTCGGGAGAAGCTCAAGGACGCCCTATCATGACAGCTGCCTTTGTCAGACTTGCCAGCTGCGCAGGTATCTTTCTGAGCTCACTGGCACTTCTCTGAGCTGCAGCCGTTGGGAAGCGTAGCAACATTAGTTGGTAGATAATACAGATCAGTCAAACCAACAACTTGAATCTCCAGTGACGAGCTGCGTAACTGCATGCGCCTCTTTTTTCGGGCGGTTCACTGCATCACAACGCCGACGACTTGAGAGGACATCCAAGAGGGTCTCGATCGAGTTGCCCTTGAAACACTCAGTCACAAAAAACACCCCTGTATAACATCGATATCCTCGCCAGCCTATCTTGCCCTTTACGCAGCCGCGGGGAAAGAAACTCTTCCCAATGGGCCAATGGCCAGGGACTTGAGCTGGAGGAGAAGCAGCTTGAATCACACTCTTGACACGCTAGACTAGGAGGGCCGCCGCCTCAACATATGGACTTGAAGACAGTAGAAGCTCTAAAAAAGCTGCTCTTTAATATTGATGAAGACCGAGAGCACATTAGCATCGGGATAGCAGGAGCAGGAGCGAGGGAACCGTTTCTCTCTCCTCCAAATGGGGCGGAACAACAACTCAGCAAGTAGCATGTGTTGGAAGCCCTGTGACTATAACAAGGACTTACGTGGAGCAGCCGATTATACACCAACATCATTATGACATAATTCATAGCGAAACCGATTACAAGAATGGCCCAGCCTGTTGCTCAAACTGCGTCTCTACGGGGTATGTCTGCCCAGGTGCCTACCCTCTGAAATAGTAGAAAGGCCATGAGTTCGGAGGGAAAGAAACAGTGGTCTTCTGCGCACGGGATATGATATGGACTGTTTGGAGAAAGTGCCATCGGAAGAGGTGGTTCTTTTTCCTCCTCTTCCTTCAAAACGGGGGCTCCCGGCGGAGGCCAGGCTTTATGGACCCTAACCCCGATGACATGCATTGGAACGGCCAATACTACAGGGCCTGGAAACAGCACATGGACCTGTACTGCGTATGTAGTACGTCGGTCACGCACTCCTGGCACAGGATTCTCGCTCTACTCAACCCTTCCGGAAGACGCTCACACTCCTTCCTACACTTAGGCCACGGCAGAAACAACATGGCCGACAAAAAGGCCTTGGTCACAGGGGCCACAGGTCTCCTTGGACGACAAGTCCTCAAGGTCTTCAAGTACAAAGACTGGGAAGCCAAAGGCACCGGTTTCTCGAGGGCAGACGGAGTAGACGTCCTCAAGGTTGATTTGACGTCGACCGCAGAGCTCGCGAGGACCCTGGAAACTGTCGAGTAAGTGACGTTATTGAAGCCTCTTGTCTACACCAGACTATGGTGTGCTGACATCTTCACCAGGCCTCGCGTTGTCGTACACTGTGTGTGATATCTCACTGCACTTTTTTATGCTGTGTATGGCTCAGTCGCTCACCCTCTTCTGGTGTACAGGCGCGGCAAACCGTTTTCCGGACAAGGTGGAGAATGACCCGGAAGGTACCCGCAAGCTGAACATCGAAGCCACTCGGGAGCTCGCTAAAGTGTGCGCTGCGCGCAACGTCTTGCTTATCTATATCTCCACGGACTATGTCTTCTCGGGCAAGCAGGGCGAGGCTCCTTATGAGTCAGATGCGCCCACTGGACCCACCAACTTGTATGGGCAAACCAAGCTGGATGGAGAGCACGAGGTCCTGCAGGCATACGAGGCCGCTGGAAAGGAGGGCTTGGGGCTCGTCTTGAGAGTCCCAGTGCTCTATGGCGATGCGGAGCTGCCCTCGGAGAGTGCCGTCAATGTCCTAATGGATGTCCTGTGGAAGGCACAGCAGGGCGAGAAAATTACAATGGAGCACTGGGCCTTGCGATACCCCACCAACACGGAGGATGTTGGCAGAGTCTGCCACGGTAAGCTCATTGTTGCATTTAGTGCTGGAGGCCAACAAGCTGATCAATTGATAGATCTGGCTGTCAAGTACTTGGCAGTTGACGACGGCGAGCGAGCAAGATTGCCCAAGGTACTACAGTTCTCGAGTGAGGACAAATTCACCAAATACGAGATCTGCGAGCTCTTTGGTGACATTATGGGACTAAGTATTGAAAACATTGAGCCAAACACCCAGGGAAACGATCCCAATGCGAGCGTACAAAGGCCATATGACTGCCACTTGAGCACCAAGGCTCTCAAGGATATTGGCATCGATGTTTGGACTCAAGACTTCACCGGTTGGTGGCGGCGAGAGGTCCGGGCCTTCAGAAAATAATGGACCTCTTTTTTGTTGGTTCGACATCAACTTGAGCGGAGTTTCAACATGCGGCGCGTTCGCTGATGTTAAGGGAGGGAACAGTCCCACAATGGATGTCTCGAAAATGCGCCATCCCACGGACTCTCGGTCGTCATGTTTTAAATAGACTGTGAGGTATCGACCTAGGAACAGCGATTCTCGTTCAAATTTTGACTTTTGTGTTAGACAACGGATACCAGACTGGTATGAGCGTTGCCGACCTCAGCCGGCAAGACTGTGGAAATGCAAATTGCGCGGTCTTGCAAAGCACCTTGTGGAACGGACGGTCCGCACCCTTTCGCTGGAATTCCTTCAGGTGGCGAATGCTGAAGGATGTTTCCCTTTTGCAAGCGAGGTGAACATGCCAGCGCGATCGCGTTGGCTGATGAAGCGCGTACTTCGATTAAGAATGCTGTGGACATAACGAGGCGGGTGAATGCCTCCCTTGATTGATTAGCTCTTTTCATGAGATGTTCATCTCATTGTTCCTTTCTCCCTTGTATCCACTCCCTCCATCTTGTTGATTATTTTCTTCGCTAGTTGACACACGCTGTCGATTTTTCAAACAAGTCAACGTAGAACTGCTTGTACGAGAAGTGGGATCTTGACAGAACACAGAACACAGGGAGAGAGCTGCGACCCCATGAATAGAGAGGGCCAATCTGACCCCCGAGACACGACGACTCGAGCGACAAATTGACGAGCACCTTCACGATGGCTACGGGGCTCCGTAAAGACTCTCGATATCGCGCATTGCGTGGCAAAAGCGTCTCTGAACATCAGAAGGACTTCGAGCGAATCTTTGGTGGCGACAACAAAGACAGCAGTACACCGACCCCACCCCGAGGTCTTGCGACAAACTGGAGAAAACGCTCAATAATTGAAGAGTTTATGGAGACGGCCGCTGCTTCAACAGACGACCTTCACTCTCCATTGTTGTCTGTACCACCGTTGCCTCACCCACAGAAAGAACACACCAACACAACGCGCCCTAAGGCGGCTATTATGCCGCCGCGGCCCGAGTTTGGAAGACCGAGCTCGCCATCACCAGTTGGAAAACGGACTTCAGCACAAGAAGTCGCTACGTCGACTGCTTCTGTTGTTGACGACGTAGCCTTCTCGGACAAGATTGCTACAAGTGGCGACGACAGCCAGACCACGGAGCTGCAGAACGTGCCGGAGCCAGTTGTAGAGCCGCATTGTGATGAGCAGCCGAGGGAAGAAGAACACGAAGTCCACCAACATACTCGACGAGACCCGTCTCCTTTATCTCGATCCGAGGCCGAGACTGATCGAATGCTGGCTGAACAGAAGCGACTATTGCATCAGCAGCTGATGTCGACAGAACTGGCTTCAGAATCGGTGCACTCTCTGGCCACAACTTCCACCTTCACATTCTCGACCAGAACCAGCCCGAAAACCCCTATTTTGGGGAAGCTTGGTTTTTTCTCCAGGGGACGATCATCACGAGCTAACTTCTCGCCGGCGTCGTCGACTATCGCGTCTATGGATTCAGATCAGACGCAGAGCACAGAGCCGCTATTATCGTCAGGGGCATATATGGCGTTTAATCAGCAGCTCTTGACGCCGCCTCTTTCTCCTATATCTCGGTCTAACAAGTCAAGAGTGGTGAGTAGTGACACCATCGATCTTGTTTGAAATCTTCTACTAACACTTGATTGACAGTCACACGTATGTGTTCGCTATCGAGGCGAGTGGGCCAATATTCCTATTTCGGATACCACAGACACTGTAGACGTGCTCTGCCAAGCGTCTAAGATGATGAGCAGTCCGATCAACACATCTACCAGCATTGTTCTCGAATGTTACGCATCCCTCGGACTGGAACGACGGCTTCGTCGCTATGAACGAGTTGGTGACGTGACTGGTTGCTGGTCACGGAATACCCAGAACTCTCTACTGATTCGACATGCCCAAAGCCCCGACAGCGACAAAGATCTAGACTTCGCCTCTGTACCCGAGACACCCCCAGGATTCATGTTGCAGCTTTATCACTGCTCACGGCCGGGTAAGTGGCAACAGAGATGGATCACGCTGCTCCAGGACGGACAGATGGTTTCTTCCAAAAAGCCAGCATCAAGCTTTTTGGAGAAGGATTGCCAGAGGTTGTGTCACATGGCGGTGAGCGATATTTACGTTGCTACGCACGAAGAAGCCACCTCATTGCTGGAGCACCGGCAGTCTAGGGGGTATCGAAGCAGCCCCATCAAAGGCTTAAAGCCACCGAAGAAGCATGTGCTCGCTATAAAGGCGCAAAACAAGCCAATCACAAAGCACGAAGCGGACAACTACGTCCACTTCTTTTGCACAGAAAACCCAGACGTTGCGAGCAGGTTCCATGACATGGTGCACGCTTGGCGCAGCTGGTATATGGTTAAAGTGAAGAGGCAGAGCCAGCGCTTGCCGTTACTGGCAATCCAGGAGACGGAACCAGCGCCTCAAATCACGCCTGTCAAGCACACCCCAACCAAGAGCATCAGCTATCTCAAGGTATCTTCTGGCCACAAAGTGAAGATCTCGAGAGACGACACTCCTTATACTATTGGAGAGATAGGAGACTCGCCACTCATTGACATGCAGCGATTCGATAAGCCGCTAGAGGAATATGGAAAGGACTGGATCAAAATTCAGAGACATTCGGGCGGATCGCCAATGACCCCAGGGACGACGGATTCCGGTGTCTCAATGACGGCGCCGTCTACTGGGGAACTCGAGGGGAATGAAATCTTTGAATGTGCCAGCCCATCGGAAGAGCGGCGCAAAAGGCTGGATATGAAGAGATCTGTTGGCCCGAGCGGAACCGTCGTCACCACAGAAGGCTCCTCAGAGGTTCCAATCTCCATCACCGAGCCTCCAACGGAGGAGTCATCGACGCCGCCGCCCCCGAAACCAAAGCCTGAGGTTTCCCCTTGGCTCCCCTCCGCATCTGAGCACACTGCAAAGCTCAAGGCCGAGCAAGCTTGCACTGCATCGCCTGCAGCAGCTGCTGCAACAGCACCACCACCACCACCGCGGCCAGCGACCAGCTCCGGTCTCCTGGGGCGAAACTCACTCCAACCGCCTACAGACACCCGGCGTCGCCGCCCTACTCATAGAAACCACCCGTCCCTTCCCCCACAACAGGTGGCTCTCTGGCGCGAAGCAACCAAGTGGGCCGACAGCCGCGCCTCGCAGAACCTGGAGCCCTCCTCCGGTCCCAGCGCAGGGCAGCGCCTCATGGCCCAACGGCCTTCCATGCCCTCTCTAAATCCATCATCATCGTCGTCGGCAGCAGCAGCCGCCGCCGCCGCCAGCAAGCGCGGCGGCGCCACCCCCGCAAACTACCCGCCTATCTGGAGGGAGCCTCCCACCACAGCCAGACCGTCGACAAGCGGCGGTGAGCGTGCGAGTCGGCTGGCGCGAGGACGATCAACCTCTGGGTCCTCGGTCCGTCGGGGTCAAGGGGGCGAGATGCCGCCACCGATGCCCAATATGCCAGCACATTATCGGCAGGGCCCGAGGGATGTCAATGCGCGGGCTACGGCTGGGCTGAGTGCGCCGAATTTGCTGCATGGCGGTAGGGGATGGGTGTCTAGATAGGCCGCTCGATGTGGAACACAAATATAGAGAGAGAGCTGAGAGATGGAGGCTTTTGCTCTTGGTATTCTGGGAAAGCTTTGGAGCCACCCCTATTCACTAGACTGCGAGGGATGCAAAATACTTTGGAAGACACTGGATCGGCTGCTCACCAGGGCTGGGTGATGATATGTATGATACTGGAATAAAGAGATGCGAGGGCACAGTTTTCCAATTTGTCAAAGGAGGTAAGATGAAGCTTCAATGATATTGATATCTGAGCTTCCATATCTTTTCAGCAGCTCATCATAAATGATCAACTTTAGCAGTCATTCCTTTCCTCACCTCACTGTAAGGGGCCCCTTGAATGAGCCAGGATGTTGTATTTGTATTTCCTTGGGTGCAACAAGCCAGGTCAAATAGTGGAATTGATATACAAATCAACCACACTGCACCTTACCTCTTTTCATAACCTGCCACTTCACACATGTAAGTCTGTTACTCCTTCAATGGTGACACTGGCATTGCATGCCCTTATTTTCTTGTCAGCTCACTCCTCTGGGTTATGTTGCTCTCAGCATCTATTTGCCTACTAACCTTTTGAGTTTTATGCTCTCCTTCCAGTCAGAAGCTAGGTTGATTTTTCCCGTTCGCGAAACGCCAAAGTAAAAGTGACCAGCCCCAACCTCAGCCCTCAGCCTTCGAGCTGTTTGTACGTTGAGAACCGAGGTGGTATCTCCCCTGTTTCAGGCAACTAACCCTTTCCAACATCCGTCCCGTTTTCCGTTCTCAATCTCCTGGGTAAGGTTCCATTTGATCGGAGCAGTCATCCTGCGTTGTCTACGCAGATTAAGCAGCAGCAGCAGCAGTCCCGTTATCCCCAGCAACGCTTTTGACTGCTTCCAGCAGGAACGCCTCCTCAATCGCAGCCCGTCGTCTAACAACCCTCAACCAGCGCTCTCCCCATCGTTTTACCAGGCGCTCTCGCTCCTCACGCGCCGCATCATCTAGATCACCATCCTCCAGGAGCTCATCCTTTGATCCACTGGCCCACGCGACCAGCGAATCTTCAAGCACACGAAATAGCTCACGCATAGCCTTAACTTCAGCATCCCTCGTCTCTTCTGGCGACATGTCAACATCTTCACCCGCTACAGACGTGCCGACGGCCAAGACGACCTGACGCACACGGTTAGTTACCTTGGCAACCGTGTCGAAGATCAGCTCGTAGATGTAGCTGCGGGCAAGTGCTTCGCCCTTGGTCTTGCCAGCGAACCCTGTTATGGCCCACTGCACGACGGCAACGGGGTTCACGATGCCATAGTTGAGGAGCTTCTCAATGATCTGCTTGGCGACACCCGGGTGCGCACTCCAGAAGTCCATAACTGCTGTAATGATCTGCGCGCGGGCCGGATCTGAGGTTGCGCCAGCTTCGAGAAGGCGCTCCTTGGTACGTTCGATGGCTGCGAGCACGTGTGAGAGCGACTTGCTACCTACGAAGAGCACAGCGGTGGTGAAGACGTCGGTGCTGGTCACGAGGGGGTCCAGACCCTGGTCGATGGCTTGTGAGTGTATGCGCTCAATGACGGCTTGGATCTCACTGTCCACTTCCTTCCTCTTCTCTTCATCGGGTGCTTTCCGCTTCAGGAGTGCAGCCAACTCGCGACCTTCTTGCGCGAATGGCACGGCTAGCGAAGATGTCAGCACGTGGTAATGTACATTCAGGACATATGCAACTTACCATCACTCTCGAACTTGAAAGGCGGCTCTTCCTGGTCTTTCTCCGGAGGCACCAAGGACTGGTATGCCTCGGGCAAGGTCTTTCTGATGCGTCCCGCAAAACTAAGCCGGATCTCCTTGTCGATCGAGCCCATGATGAAAGCCTTATAAGGATGCAGGTTTGGTAAGCTCACTTCACCAGTCCACTCAGCCCATTTCCAGGTGAAGCCGAAGTTGCTCAAGTGATGCGAGAACCAATCAGTGAATCGGCTCGTCAACTCCAAATCGAGGGCGCTGCTGCTCCGATACAAGAATCTTATAGCGCGACCAAGGCTAGGTGCAATGGCTGCGGGGGCAATCCGGCACGCTTCCGTGAGCACCGAGTGGTAGTAGACAAGCTTGTGCTCAGGGTGAGGCAGCTGGAACTGCTGTGAAAAGACGGCATCAACGGCAACATCCTCAGGCTTCCACGTCGACCTGCCAGCTGGTACGTCCCGCAGCTGGTCGAAGGGCGTTGCACGGCTGACGAAGGTGCCGTCGGCGAAGTAGTTGTCAAGATCGATGAGACGTCTGGCGGTGACGGCGCGATTGAAGTGCAAAATATTGATCGTGTCCGACAAAACGTCACGGATGAGAGACGCATCAATGGTCGCCACAGAAGGAACGGACTCGATGTCCTGGCTCTGGAAGACGGAGAAGTATATTTCGGGGAACAGAGGGCGTGCGCCCGCAACCAGTGTCTCAGGAACATTGATTGTAGGCAGTAGGTGCTTCGGCGGGTTGTCCATCTTCTCTTGGGCCTCCAAATCCTCGAGCGGCATCCTCCACGGTCGAGGAAGACATGCCAGCTTCCAGCCGCTGTTTGCCTCGCCCTGGAGCTGCTTTTGCAGTAGTCCAATGAAGCTGAAGTCGGCAGCAGGGCTCTTCTCGTCGCCTTCGGGGAAGTATGGGTCGATCAGAGCCTGGAGTGTGTGAGGCTCGGAAGCAATGACGTCGGTCTTGTCGAGTAGCTCGATGGCGTTCTTCTCAAACTTGCCCGGGGCGGCAGCAATAGCATAGGGTATAGTGAGCAATATGATCTTGACCAGCTCCGTGCCAATAGTCTGTAGTCCAAAGCGTCAATTAGCATATCACATTATCTCCATCGCCCTTCTGTAGGGCAAACTCACGTCTTCGGAGCTGGCAGTTTGCAGCTCGACAGCGCGGTCAAAGAGCGTGTCAAGGATAGGGAATATGCCCTCGCCGTCTAGGCAGTTCTGCAGACAAGCCAACAGCTTCAAGTATAGCTTCACCTCCCTCCATTCGCCGGCCTTGACCTTCTCCTCGACACCAGCCGTGGCCTTGGCCAACAAATCATCGACCACTGCGGTCGTTGGCTCTGCTGGCTTCGCAGCTTCTGGCGCACCTTCCCCATCCTGCATCGTGGCATCCTCCGCGCCATTCTGCGCAGCTGGAGGCACCTGCGCTTTAAAGCTCAAGGTGTTGATCACCAGCACGACAGCCGCAATGAATGGCGTCTTGAGCGGCTGCTCGATTGCCAATTGCAACGCAAGATCCACAAAACCCTCCCGCAGCCGCAGATCGTCGTAGTTGTCGGCGAGTAGCTGGGCAACGCCACGGATCTCCTCGGTGATGCCGCGCAGGGGAAGATCAGCAATGTCGTTGAGTTGTTTGCGGAGGCGCACGTTGACGGGTGGCTCGTTTCGCCGACGCTGGGGGCCGCGATGGTCCCCGCCGCGCGGGGTGTAGTGATCATCATCTTCTGGAGGATCGTTGGTTGTGTCAATGTCTAAAGCAGACTACATGCTGGATGCCGAGCTATGGGTGAGGAATAGAGAATAGGACATACCTCTGTGTCGTTGTCTCTTTCTCGGGTTGTACCCTCCACCGTGCCTGCGATCGTAGTCTGCCATCTTGATGCTGGTCGGAGTGCGAATGGTGGTAGTGATCAAAAAACAGGCTGTAAATGGCAAAGTTGCAGCAAGGCGAAAGCTGAAGCTGGCCGTGTCAGCCCTGGGAACCTTGGAAGCTCTGGTCGCGCGCAAACTAGCCCAGAGACGCGAGCGCTGAGATCATATGCTTATGTAAGTCATTTTACATCTACTCGGATCCCTGTAAGTCTGCACAGGGATCATATGCTATAGTAGATGCCATAAGAGGCAAGTGCTCGTGGTAACGGACAACACGCACACTCATTCTACCTGCCTGGGTAACCACGTATAGTCAATCGCCAACCACGTGTGGGACAATCAACATGCTGCAGCCTTAGGTACCTCTCGAACATCATACAAGATGTTTTACCGTTACATGCACCTCTGCGCATATATTCTGGCAAAACCCAACGAAGTATGAAGTATTTAGTAGAGTCTCACCTTCTCGTTGTTTTGAGCTTCAGTCCCTAGAACGAAGGACAGCACGACACAGCATGATTGTATTTAGTATCGCTTTGAAACGGACCATGATGTCGCAACTCAAATTATCTAGGGCGAAGATCTTGGATGTGATTCAGTGAGGCGAACGTGTTGTGGCTGTCATACGCTTTCGTTGCCTACTACGGAAGCGGTAACGGCAAAATAACAGTCTGCATAAAATCAAGCGTGGGATGTGGGGGCCTGCTAGTCCTCATTAGACCCAGGCGCTGAGCGATATTGAACGCGATCCTGACGTATAAAGGTTGGCCGTGAAGACAACGCGCCAGAAACATGACTGAGGTGCATCTGGAAGGAACTGTATTTCTTGTAACCACGCCAGAGCCGGCGTTCTGTTCCTCTTTTAGTATCCACAGGTACTCGGAGCAATGTTGCCAGCCCTGATCTTCCTTTTAGTTGCCACTCGAGAGCAAGGCCAATTCCCTTGACCACATAAGAGTGCCCTCGAAAGAATAATAAGAACAGTAGTTGATAGAAATCTTTTGAATCGTCATCACCAAAATCGGGCTGCAGGCCACTCGCAAGTCCCTCCGTCCCTCTTTGTCCACGCCGTGTCCTCCGTGAGGACATATCCCACTTAGTATCCCAATGCAAGCTCATTCACTGTCCTTCGCTCTACCAACTACAGCCTGTAGCAAGTGATAGTAGTAGTTGTAGTAGTAGTAGTGCCCGCCTAGCTCCCGTCCAGTAACTCATTCCCAGAGACTTTGATCCGTCAACTTCCCTCCCATGGCATACAGCTGCAACATGCTGCCTTTAAAAGTAAATATCATGGTCCAGCCGCATAAGTGGTCGCCTGCCACAAAGAGTCATAATGCTTCTAGGCGGACGCGGACATGAGGAACGAAAATAAAGCAGTGCCAAGGCTAGTCGTGCAGAAAAAGGAACATCGAGGCGTGATCTCGCCGATTTTCTTCAATTATTCGGGCCATGCCAAGGCCTCCGGATATTTGACATGTCCTTGCAAGAACGGCGGACCGGGCCGCTTTGCCATTTCTCATTCCTGATCCTTGAGTTCTTTGCAGAGAGGATGAATTCCACAATGGCTAGAAATGTGCTGGCTGCTTTATTTTCGATATGTCGTGGATATCATATGCAATCGTAACCGCTTCAAGTATCCTAGGAGCACGCCGGTATGGGTTGTGGTTTGGGCGACGTTGCTGCAAACTGTATACACAACCATGCGCAGGTCCGACGTCGTGAGCTGGATTATCGTGAAATTCGGCAACTCAGGCTGCAAATTGTCGCTCCTGACAATTTTCGGGTTGTGATCCATATTGAGCATACGCGGCGCTCAGTCGAGCTTCGCCATCATCTCATCCCTCGTCAAAGGTTGGAAGTTGTCGATATCGAGCCCCCCTGCCTTCAGCTCTTCTTTCGCGTGTGGAGGGACCAACTTGTCGTTGAGCTCCGTGGCAATCGACATTTCTAGAGCAACAATTAGTCAAATATCAGGGGGAACAGACGGGCCTAACAAACGCACCGTGCTTGTTGAAGTTGAATAGTGGTGGTAGTGGCTTCAATTGGCCGGTTCCATGTCTCGAATCCGGAAACTTGGTATTCGGATCGCGGAGCTCATCGAAGAAGGGGTGGACCATCGCATCAATTGCTCGAAGACGCTGAGTGGGCGTGTACTCAAGGAGCTTAGCAATCAGATCGATTGCGTTGGCGTCGGCTTTGCGGAAGACCTTGCTGAAGGGGTGTGGCTTGATCTGGGGGAACTTATGTTCCATATAATTCGGGTTCATGGTGCGGATTTGCTCGCGAGTAGGTGTACCTAAGACCTTGATGATCTCGACCAATTGGTCGATACCTGACTCGCCCGGGAACAGTGGCTGGCCCAGCATCAGTTCTGCCATCACGCATCCCGTGGACCACACGTCTACGACGATAATGAATCAGCAAGATTTCGATACAGGTGATACCGCAGCAGTGTCTTACCGATTTTGGTTGTGTAGTTGGTGGCGCCAAAGATGAGCTCGGGTGCTCGGTAGTAACGCGAGCAGATGTACGAAACATTCGGCTCGTTCTCGACGAGGATTTTTGCGCTGCCAAAGTCGCACAGCTTCAGAATGCCACTGTTAGGGTCGAGAAGCAAGTTTTGAGGCTTGATGTCGCGGTGACAGATTCCCTGAGAATGAATGTAGGCTAGGGCGCGGAAGAGCTGATAGATGTAGAGTTTGACCTCGAGAATCGGCATAGTGGTCTTGGACTTGTTGAAGAATCGTGAGGCTCGGTAGACGGTCTCAGGAACGAACTCCTGGACTAAGTTGAGATACACCTCATCCTTCTGTGATTTGTCAGTGACTGAATGGCGTTGAGTGGCATAGTGTGCAACTTACACGCTCGCCGTTAGAGTAGTAGAAGGCCTTGAGCTGTACGATGTTGGGGTGCCGAACGATGCGCATGATTTGGAGCTCACGGTTCTGTCCAAGGTCAGCGTGGTCGCCTCGTGATTGACGATCATGTAGGAAGCCCGTACCTTGAATCGTTTATCCTGAAGAACTCGCTTGATAGCAGCATCCTCGTTGGATGGAGAAAGCTTTGTCTGGAAAACGACTCCAAAAGATCCATTTCCTACAATCTTACACTGAGTGTACTGTAAGTCTCGTGTCTCCCCAGTGATGCCGTCTTGGACTTTCTCCCTGACGATTTCTGAAGAGAATTAGCAGAAGAAAGGCATTTGTCGCAAGACAGGCACTCACCTCCCATCCGCAGGTTGTTCAACGCTGCGGGACGATTCTGTGCCATCTTGGATGTCTGGTCTGATATTGCTATCGCTTGTCTGACAAAAGGACCTTGTAGAGTAAGTCAAGGCTGAATGAGGAACCGGAAACGTCGAGGCACCTGAGGCGAGCCGTGATGGGCGACGATGGGCTATGAAGGGATTTGGTAGTGTTCGAGTCTGGCAACCGCGCTAGGGCCGTGTGCAGTGGAACGGCGATGCGGAGACGCGATGGTTGATTGGGACGTCAAGACGTGTGTCAATCAAACAGTCTGTTGGAGGAAGGTCGGGCTGCAGTCCAAATGAATTGTCTCGGGTCTTTAGGGCAGCTTGTTGTTCTCGTCGGAGGTGGATCGAGGCAGTGGAATGCGGTAATCAATGTGTCGCGCGTGATCGAGGAGGGGACCATGCGTCAATCGAAACTGCGGCGACAAGTTAGAGGTCGGCGGAAACAATTGATTTCACCGATGGATGAGAGAGCCGTGATGGTGGGTGGGTGGGGAAAAAAAAGAAAATGAGGATTGACAGAGTGCCTGGGTTGCATAGGTGAAAAGGGAAAGACGATGACGGTTGAGGGTGGGGAAGGGAAGCGGCAGCTTGGAAATGGGACCCAGTCGAAATTTGGGTGGTGGAGGATTGGAAGTCGACCGAGCGTTGAGTGTGACCAGTCCCCCAGTGGACAGCGACCCGCGGCCGAAAGCCAAACGCACTAGCTCCAAAATGCCCGCAGTTGGGAAGAGTCCAAGTGCTGACCCAGCAAGGCCCAGCAGCCAACAAGACCCAAACCCAATCCAAGCTAGACTCAACAGCTAGAAAGCAAGCAAAGGGCACAAAACCCAACCGAGCGGGTTGGCCTTTCTTGATCCTTTGCAAGTTGCAACTTCAAAAGCGTGGATGCAAGGCAGCCTGTGTTGGACGCGCAGCAAATGCTACACTCCCGAGTCTAATTCTTGACGTGCAGCAAGTGCTCGGGTCTTGACGAGTCTTGCACCGTCGAGGCCCAGCAGAAACGGTGTTTTGCGCCCGTGACCAAAGAAAACGGACCTGGCAGGCATCATCGGTCGGGCGACTGCAAGCCGGACAGAGGCTGGGCAGCGAAGGCTGACAGGAACGTTCAGGTCCAAACGAGGGACGACGGATATTCAATTGGACCGTCAACGCATGTACTTCGTCTTGGTTCTGGCCTAGGTAGACTGCTTTGCAACCCTCGCAGTGCCAACCTACTGCGCTTGCGCACCGCGGAGGTGGGACGGTTCAGTCGCAATTGCAGGTCGGCCTCGGGAGCTATCTTGTATGGAATCTTGGCCTGTTGGCGCAGGGTAGGCGGAAGCTAATTCTGAGGCTGAAAGACAACATGCGCTGTTGAAGGGCCTTCCGAAGCAGCACCAGAGCGAGTCGCAGTGGCAGGGTCGTGCCAACGTGGGCGCGGGGGATGCCATCGTGACCAGCAGAGCTAGCCCCAAAGGCGGGGTGGGCGGACGCGGAGTGAGGGGCACTTGGCTCCCTGACACACTCCTGCACCAACAGTGCGGAAAGGGACATATGGTGAGAATGCAAGTGCAAAAGATAGGGAATCCAACTTACAATGGAATGCTGTCGAAAGGAGGTTATGAGCTATACATGGCCCAGATTCCAAGCTTCAAAACTCTCGTGCTGCTTCAGGGCCCGGTTCGGAAAGGATGTCTCTCGAGGTCGCGCGACAGTTGGTAGTAGCAAATCGGGCTTGACTTTTGACTGATGGTAGGAAAGAACACTTTTCTGATACCGAGCAACCGGAGGACCTGAAGGATGAGCTTCAAAAGACTATGCCTTTGTATCGAATCTAGATTACTAGGTAATGCTGATTGATGTTAGGGGTGGAAGGCCGAAGAACGAAAGGCAGTACGGATTGTGTAAGGAGTAGTAGATAGAAGGCCTCGGTCAACAGTGGCGGCCCGAAAGGTCGACTCACTGGATACTTTAGACAGGTCAAACGGTGGTCCACGCGGTCCGGTTAGCCCAAGACAAGTTGAAAAAAAAAATGAAGAAAAAATAACACCCCAGAATGGAGGACGTTGTTTCAACTCAAAGTACGATGGCAAGTTGAGTGCGAGTCTGGGAGGGATCGCGAATCGGAGACGGGAGGCTTGTCGTTGTCCAAGCTTTCAATGGTTGGAGAAAAAGAAAAAAAGACCAGGTGTGAAGAAGAACTGGAAGAGGCTGGAAATAGGGCCAGGGATGAGAAAGGAGGACGAATGGGAAAAAGGTTGACAGTGGAAGTGGGCATGGAAATTGGTGCCTCGTTTTCTTTTGATCCTGTGATGCAGCAGATTCTGAGAAAGCTTATTTAGGTGATTCTTATTACAGTACAGTAGGTACGGTAGGTACGTATAGCGCAGCACAACTGGAACTGCAGGTGGTTGATGACATACTTGTCCAGGCACGTAGTAGGTAGTGGCCGTTCCTATAAGCTACTTACCTACCCAAGTCAACCCAAGTCCAAGCTTTCCCTCCCAGGCACTTCTCACCCGATGCGCCTGACCATTGCTTCCGTGTCCATGTTCCTATCTCTCTACTACCTAGGTACTTACCTTTCCAACTTGGGTGATTGGAGGTTGCAGGGCAGCCACGGCGGCACTTGTCGATTACTGCGAAGCTCGGTTTGAGTCTCCAGTTGTGACGTACCACGACCTGCAGTACTCTGTATGCCTGCGTGGGCTATGGGCCACAATAACCAGGCTGTCCCTAGTCCCTGCCCCTTCCCTCCAAGATCGCGCGTAAGGGCGACCAAAATAGCTGGATGGTCATTTAACAGCCTCATGTAGAAACAAGCACCTCTTCTTTCATCCGCCCCTTTTCCCCGATCTGACTCTGGACATTGGGGAGATCCATCCATTCATCTATCTGGGTCCTCAGCCGTGGAGCATGAATCGTCGGTTTTCTCTTTATTCCCGAACGTCAACGAGGCGTTTTGGTTCTTCGAACCATGGGCCATTTGATATACCTAGACTATACATAGCAGGCTGGTTCTCTTACACGGCATCCGCCTTGGACGTCCACCTCCTGCCTCAGCCGTGTCCGTCTGACTCGGACTCCACTTGCAGACTGTTCATTGCTTGCTTGTCGAGGGTTTCGGCCGACTACCAAACAAGTTCTCGCTAATCGTTGCTTTGCCGTCCCTCATCGACTGCCCACATGAGCGGCAACTAGGCTGGGTACCTAGGTAGGTAGGCTAATGGACTGGAGAACCAGCTGGACACACGGGACCTTGGGACACACCACGAAAGCACGCACGAACACCTCCAGCAACCTGCAGACTGCCTGACTGCAAAATGCAAGTCCAAGATGGCCTAGCGCGGCGGGGTCCACGATCTGCACCAAAAGCTTCAACAAGGTTGCTGTTCGTCCGTCTGATCATTGTGACCCGCCTGCAGCACATTAAATGGGGCCCATTTCAATGTCATGTGCCCTTTTTCGAGACGGCCAATAGGGCGCTAGGCGGCCAAAGTGGACTCGGCAGCGGGAGCCTTGCCTTGATCTGCTGAGCAACCAGGCCATCCGAAGTGCGGCTGCAGGGTCGTCCTTGGGCGCTGCCAAACCCAAGAAAACAGCCTGACAACCAGATGCAGCAGGCTGTCGGCTGTCAGTGCTGTCAAACAGCTTGAGGCCCAGGGTCATTGTCGTCCGCCAACGTAGCCACAACGTCGGCCTCGGTCCGCTCATACATTACCATCGTTCGAAGCTTTGGCTGGGAAGACTCGTCTTTGACTGAAGCTGGAGCATGATGAAGTAAGGCATACACAATCCAGCCCAAGGGCCACTCTGAACGAGGATCAACCATCCTCCTTGATTTCTATAACATGGCGATGATATATACCCTACAGATTAGCCTCGCACGGAAATCCAGACTTTTGGCCCACCTTGACGATTGAAAATTGTCGAGCTCATTTGCAGGACTGGTGGTCTGTTTTAGACTTGTTGATGAGTCTCGATCATCCTCCACGTCACCAAGCGTATACAGGTCCTATATTGCCGGACGGCGTACCATTCACCAAGATAGCAGACAGCGTTTGCCATTGCCAGACCGTCGTCAACCTGTTGGTTTTACAGGACTATCCCTGGCTCTCTACTCGAATCTCGCAGTAGCTTTGGGCTTCCTGCATTTGAGGAGCTGTCGCATCCCGTTTTCAGTTGCGGTGACAGAGCTTCTTTCTGGATTTACTTTCGGGACGCAACCCCTCCAAACGCGAGGCCTTGTCTGCAGTTGGCACGAGGTCCGTTTTGTAAACGCCAAGTGAGGGGAATGCTTTCCTTGGCTACCACGTACTATGGAAACACCCTCACTGTTGGTCCTTAAGGACCGATCGGACGATGTGCCTAATGACTGAAGATGGATCTCGCAATCATTGATGAGATACATAGTACAAATGCTGCGTCTTTCGTCTACGTTTACCAGAAACGAAGGGGTTCAAAGCCTGCTGCAGCAGGGGTGCTTTGAGCCAACCAGTCGGGGCGAAGGTTGCTTCCAGCAATGACATGGGGTACCCCGCCAGCACATGCAGCACAAGAGCTCCCCGATGATGAAGCTCTGCAGACGGTGCATCGGGGAAGGAGACAGTGCATCGGTAGTACTGCAAGCCATTGAAATCCCACTCAGGGCGATTGATTCCGAGCGAGCGCGTTTTTTTGTTCAGGGCCTACTCCTCAACGCCTCGTTGAATTGCTAATTCGCACAACATGCAAGCATGCCCTCACCCTGAGCATTATAGTCTTGCTGCATCTACCACAATGCGCTCGAGGCTCAATATAAGCGGGCACACAGACCCTTTTCCCGGCATCACTGTGATTGCAGCAGACCCCCTATCGTTGCGGCGACAAGGGCCATGGTGGGTCTGTGCCAGTGAAAAGTTGTGTCCGTCGGATTGCGTCTGACCTAATATGTACTTCCCCAGGCCTACCGGTGGTGGGGTATACGCAACTTGAAGACCACATGGCACACAATTTTCCGTGATCTGTGTGCAAAGAAGATGTGAACATCCTCCTTCGGACTGAAGCTGCCTTGAACTAGTCACCGAAGGAACGAAACGAGGAAAGAATCGCCGTATACCAAGAAACTGGTTCTACTCCTCAACAAACAAATATCAGGAGTCCATTGCCGGGTCGGGCTGCAAATGCTCTCTGCCAACGCGAATTGACAATGGTCGCATGCACGAGATCTATCATGTATCATGAGGGATTTTGCGTCATTAGGAACACCACAACTGATTCTTCCAGGCAGAACATGCAGCATCCACCGTGCAACATCGACATTGTCCCGTCCACTGCACTCCGTCCACGATGCTTCACATGTGTCGAGATCTGATTGCGAGCAAGCAGTCAGGATCCGTTCGGTACCACACACATCTTCTGTCGCTGCATGCGTACCTCTTGCTCGTAAGACCACTGGTTGCACAAAGAGCTCAGGGATCAGCTGTCCAGTCCCGGAGCGAAAATAGGTCTCATGACCCTCGAGCCAGGCGCTAATCGTGCCTCTAGTTTGAAGCTGGGCCCGATCCAGCTTTCAACTTCAACGGTTTTCCGTACGTCCTCGATTGCATTTGATACCGTCAATACGACAGTCTTGGATGTGATTTATCAACTTACAAACATACTAACGAGAATTGCCCTATTATTCGGTTCTAGATGATTGCATTGCACGGGGCACAGCAGTCGCAGCGAGCGTCCTATCTGAGCGCCATGTGCATCTGTTGGGCAATACAAAGCCAATCAATTTCTGCATGGTGTCATGCTCTCGCCTGTGGCCCTCCTACTCTTTGATGCGTCAGGACTGCAGCTGAGGCTCCCATCTCGTCAATTCTGTCTCAGACATGACCACACGTTTTAGAGATTTGAGCAACTCCATTATCACAATTCATTCTCGACTCTGCCTCACACCTTTTGCGCAAGACACAGGCTAAGTCCTTGGCGTCAAACTGTTCGCACGATAAGCACAGGGAACGCCAATTGAGATACCAGGTCGTCCGCGTGAGTGAGCTCTATGGCACGACCCCCTGTGGGATAAACTCCATAATAGCATGCCCTCCCTGCCAGGCCGCAGCTTATTTTTGTGGCATCATCTCGGCTGCCGGGAGCCTCCTGCGTCGAGATCCCGCCTAGCTGCAGAGGCGAGCCATAAGCGAGCTCGCATCCTAGAGCACGCCCATACGTTGCTGAAGCTATTCTATGTTGACAGGGTCGAGTGGGCTCACTTTCAAACTTTGCGCTTCGGCACCATTGGTCTTCTTCCTAGCCATGCTGCCATGATGCACATTGGAGACTTCGCAATGTTGTATGCGGCCTACCATCGTTTTATCGTAAAAATTACCGAGCATGGCGAGCCAGGCAGACGAAATGCAAGCATCAACAGCGACGAGCACAGTATCAAGAGAAGCCTGTCATTGCATGTCACCTCGCAGTTCCCGCGGTTACCTGCAACCCCATCCTCGCCGCAAGAGAAAGTGGCCGCCTCAAACCGACCAGCATCGTATATGGAATCAACAGCAGTCACCGCCCAGCTGTGATCTTCTTTCAATCTCGGAGAATTTGATCGTGGACTGTAGGGCTGATACTAGCAAGCAGACCGACACTTGCCACCTCGGGTTTGGACGTGTACTCTGCATGGCCAGGCGAATCGTCCGTTGCACAATTCACTCGTTTACATTTCAGGAAATCTCTACGGCAGACATGACACGCATGTTTCCAACAGGCGCGTTCACCTGTCAACGCCTCGTGGAGGACGAGGGCAGCTGGCCCCCAATTCGCCGGCAACCGCGTCCCGGACTTGGTCTCAGGAACCAACGAGGCGGCTGTATACGGAGTCTCACATAAACCATGTGTGTGGTATTTTCTAGCTCTGTTCAATCACAAGTTCACAATCGGGTACGCCAGTCATCTTCCCGTCGGATGGAGCCGAAACCTTTTGCAAAGCAGAAAAGGCACCACTTGGCGTTGGTATGGCATCGAGTACACTTCAAGGACAGGCTTCACTCGCTAGCACACAAGCACCACAGCATCTCCCCTGTCAAGGCCACATTTTACACGAGTATCTTTTCGAGCTTCGTGATAACATGTGATCTTCGATGACTCTGGGTAAAGCATGTCTGTGGAGTGCTCCTGTCGACTATGAATCGTGATGGCAGACGCTCCGAACAGTGAATCCATGTTTCAGATGAACCTAAGACTCGGTGAGCCTTTCACGGGAATGGGTTTGTGTATGTCTCCAGCGAGCGCTGGAACGTGGCGTACTCCATTTTCCTGCTCGTCCTCAACAATTTCTATTTCATGTGACAGGCTGTGTACAGGAGAATTAGCTTTGGGGCGCTCTAGACCGTCCTTCCTTCAATCAAGGGTCCCGGCAGCCCTGCCTCAAAGCTCACACAGCTGTTGGGGAAAAGAGAAGCGTTGGCATGCGCGCCATCAACGCGGTCCGTCAGGGGAGACCTGCCCCCCCCCTCCACCGGTGCACTTTTGATTGCACAAGCGGACAACTTGCGGCCAAATGTTCTGGCCTCGTCGATAGGTTGGATGGTCCTGCAGGTGAGGAAGCTGGTATGCACGGATCGACAAGAGGCAAGTCGGGCTTTTCCGCAGCTAAGATGCGCCACGTCTTTTTTCTGTTTTTTTGTTTTTTTGTTTTTTTTTTTTTAATTCTTGTCATCTGAGCGTCATCGTCGTGCAGCAAAGCTGCGTGAGGTTTTCCCACAGCTAGTCCGCATTGTTTTGTCCTTCAGCTCGTTCATGCCGATTTGCAGGACTTCCGAAAGTCAACGCAGGACGGTTGTGTTCTGCCGGCAGAACAGCAGGTCGTCCCCCGCGGAACCTGGCCCTGCTGTTGGGGCGTTTGCTGCCACCAATTGTCGTAAGTCGTATTGCGGCGGCTCGGATATTCTACAGGAGCTGCATCCCAGTGGCCCGTCACAAATGACAGGTTTGGAATCGACGCCACTGCAGCCACTCTTTTTTTTGAGTTTTTTTTCTCTTCACGTTTCCCTTGGACGATGGCAACCAGCATATGAGCCATGTCATGGCGTCAGATGGCTTTCATCCCACAAGCCCCGTGGCAAGAGGTTGATCGTCCTCCACGCTTGCCGCTAATATCCGCTGGAGTTATGCCTCACACGCCCGTTGGTACCGTACCCGGACGAGGCAATTGGGGCATCGTCACTTTAAGCCGGGACCGAAAAAATGGAGGCTTATCGTACCCTTAATGGTAGGGTGCTGGGTTGCGTGCGGTCGAGGTTGAAGGACGTAGTTCACGTCCCAATTTGGAGTGCTCAATTTGCTGACGCTTGAAGAAGCAGTGTCAACATGGCATTGTACGAATAGCATCTGCAGCAGGCAAATTGCCGTCCCACACGCCCAGGCAGCTTGGTGGGTCCTTTGAAATAGCATTGCTTGCGCTCAGCCACGGAAGTTGTGTCTCTCTTATTTGCTTCTTGAGCCCACACGTGTCGGAATCCCAGATAGATGGGTTCCACTCGGTCAGTCACTCTTTGTGGGCCGTCCTTTGGCGTCCTCGATGCTACTTTGGTGTGAACGTCGATACCAATTGTCCCAGGGGCCGTATGGAGGGGATAGCCGAACAATGCATACTCGCTGTGTCTGATCTGGTCATATGCATGGTTGGACGGAGGAGGAATTAGCCTGCTAAAAGATCAGAAAACGGCTCCGAGCCCACCAAATACTCCTTACTACTTGTGTTTAATTCCATTGTCAGAGACTGCGAGCCTTCCATGTGTGAACATTACAGAACATACAGGCCCATATCGATCCTTCTAGGGTTGAGTGCTCAAGTAGGCCAATCCTTCATTGATAGTGAACATATCTGCTCCAAAGGGACTTATCAGTAAGATACTGTCAATGCTGGGCACTACGAGATCCCCTCACCAATACCATCTTGGCGAAAAACAAAACTCCTCTCCCACTTCCACCACCCCTTTTCATACCTCCACAGACCTATACCCTCCACGATCCCAAGGTCATCCTGCCAGCCCCGCTTCACCTCGTTGAAAGCCCTCGCCACCTCATTCTCGTCGTCCACCTTGTTCATGATAGTATAGTGGCCCCTCCAACCCTGCTGAGCATCCTGCTCACTCAACCAGCCCTCACGTGTCCACCCTGTTTGCAGCACCCTATGAACCTCCTGTGCCTTCTTATAGCCCACTTCGTTTCTTGCAAGACCAATCCCAACGCCCTTTTTCATTCGGAAGGGCCCCTGTGCGCGGATCTGAAATGAAGTGGTGCGTTCAGCGAGACGCTGTAGGTCGGGGATAACAGTGGACTGAAGCCGGGAGCCTGGCAAGGCATGGAACAGGGTCAGATGAGCAGACAATTTGTTCAAGTGTGGTGGAAAGTAGCGCTTGCGCAGTGAGGTGAGTCGCGAGTGGTGAGGCTTGTCAGTCAGAAGGGTGAGAACGTAGATGGCATCTTCGGGGATTGAAGAATGCGGTTGGTGCTGCGGCGCGGGGGTGAACTTTGGAGGGCCTTGACGGTGTTTCTCAGGACTTTCTAGGTGAGTAAATTGCAGCGGAAGACTGTTACGGGACTTCTGAGTAGAGGAGGATCTTGCGGCGATGGAGGCCCAGGTCCGGGCAGGTGACGTCTTATCCATGCCCCTTGCCCAAAGGAAAGATGCTGCTGTGAAATGCGTTTCAGACGAACTCTTTCGAAGGTATGTCAATGTCTGCACAGCCCAAGGGACCTTCACTTTTGATTTAGGATGAAGGTGTTGGAAAATTAAATGGTGACGTACGACCGAATAGACGCTATAGACATGCTTGTAGTGGTGGTTCTTGGCGCCACGCGATCTGAAAGTCCAAGCTAGAGTGTTGACTAGTTCAATGGGCCCATTTTTTGCTCGCCGTAATTCCCTGTATATGGAGGTTATTGCTCCCACGAGGCGGTCAGCTATATGGTGTTTCTATACTAGCCAGTCAAATTGCGATCAGGATATCGAAAGACAAGTCCACAAGAGCAATGAACATCTTCCGAGAAAGACGTCAGGGCGGTAGTGAATATGTCATGATCTGCTTTCTCTTGTATCTATTCTCAACAAAAAGGTGAGATGAGCAGAAGAAATTCGAATTAAGGGAAGACATCACTAAAACCTTCGGGAATACCAGAATGGCGATGATTCATTTTCAGTATGCCGTGGCTCGTGAGATGTGACTAACTCACGATATTTCACACAAGATACAGCGTAAAACAGGGCTTGATACCTAGTCAAGCGTATACAGTGGAGCAACCTAAGTTGGTCTTAGTGCTAAGGCTCCTCCTGGAAAGGTGCTGCATTGTAACAAAGCTGGCTTGAGGGACAAGAGCAGAAGAGAGGCATGAAGCCAGCTGAGTATACCACAATATTTCGGGAAGAAATGATAGTGATACAAAACGTCAATGCTAATATACGGCTACATGAAGTCTAAGTTATGTATTGGCATAGTCACTGTTGCTTGTTGTATTAGGCATATCCAAGCAATCATAGATCCAAGCCAAGCACAGGACTTCAGCACTCATTTCATTTTTTTCTATCCTTGGGGTATCAACTGCTAAACTTACTCGGTTGTCATGGCCACTGCCCAACTTGATTGACCCATAAGTCCGTATGCGATTTTGCCCGGGTGTCCAAGTATACGTTGGACCTGGGTTGGAAGCTCCATCTTGCTGCAGTCATCAATAGCTCTCAAGAGAAACCACAACAGGCTCAAGTCTCTCGGTATAAGGTATCATGGCAAAGCCAAACGGGTGATGTAGAGGGTGGGTCTCCTCATCATCAACAACCTAAAGTGACCTTCGTTATTCTTGGGCGGCACCACATCTGCCAAACACCAAACCATCCAAGCCCTCGACTGCTCTCCCAAGCTCAGCAACATTTGTTCCTAGGTTTTTCCCCATGACGATTTGAATGTAAGCTGATGATGGTACAGATCAGGCACTAAATCAATGCCAACTGCGAGTCTTTTGACTACATATAGGCACCGGGACTTGGAATCTGGACGGAAAGGAGCCCCTGTTGTATCCTAGTTTTTGTGCGCCATCGATCACTAGATATAGCTGTTGACTGATATTCTGACAGCCTGGCGTTTGGCAGAAACTAGGATCAGTTTAAGAATGCGGTATTGTGGTAAGTGCGGTAAGCATTTGCTGTATCGCAGCATCTCAGCGGCGTCCGAAGCCAGGCGGAGTCTGTCCGGGTGGTGGTGCACCAAAGCCGCTAGGTGGTGGCATGAAGCCAGGAGGGGGAGTTGGTGTGGATCCGTTAGGCGGAGGAGCGCTGAAACCTGGTGGAGGAGTCATGCCAAAGCCAGTCGGTGTTTGTCCTGGTGGAGCACCAGGACGTCCAGGGTGAAAGTCGCTGACCGGGCCACTGAAGCCTATACTCGGCGCCGGTGGTCGCGCAGGCAGCCCTGGCGCTGCTGGTGGGAGATTGCTCGCTCCACGCCCGAATCCCACAGGTGCCATCGGCGGAGGGAGACCTCTTCCAAGGCCTGGATCGAATCTTGGGGGAAGGGCGTGTCCACCTGCGGCGGCGGCGGCGGCCGGTATAATGGGTGGTGCGAATCCAGGGGGTGGAATGCCGGAGACGGGAGATGGGCCAGGCGGAGGCATGCCCAGGTCGCCGTAGGGACCGACAGGTGTGGCCGGCGCTGTGCCATTTGCCGCTGTCGCTGAAGGAGGGGCAGACATGAGGAAGGCGGGTGGTAGCGGCTGCTGCTCTGGAACGACGTTGTGCTTCTTGCCCTCTGCTGCGAGCTTCCTCTCCGCTTCGTCTCCGTGCCTCTCGCCCTTGCCGTCCTTCTTATATGCGTACTCAACAGTAATCTGCTTGCTGAGTAGGTATTGGCCATTCATCGTCTCCTTGGCTGCGTCCGAAGCTTCAAACGAGTCGTACGATACGAAACCGTAACCCTTGGAAACATTGTTCTGGTCACGGATGACAGTCGGTGGCGACACCAGGGTTCCGAACTGCGAGAAGGTGTCGAAAAGAATCTTCTCGTCGACCTGCTGGTCCAGGTTATTTACGAACAGCTCGGCGCCAATATCGGTTGGTTTTTGCTTGTCGGCGCTCGCCTTGTTGACGCGAATAGGTTTCTGATGTAGACGGATGCCGTTCAGGACCTTGGAAGCGTAGTCGGCGCTCTCGGGAGTATCGAACTCGATAAATCCATAGCCTTGATGTGTCCGAGAGACACGGTCCATGGGCATGTGGACGTTGTACACGGGGCCCATCTGGGTCATGAGCTCCCAGAGGTTGGCCTCGCTGACGCGCTCATCGAGGTTTCCGACATAGACGGTCGCGTCCTTATTTTGCTCCCTATGGTGCGTAGTCAGAATGGGAATTCTTGCATGATAGTTATGATGGACAACCAACTTACCAGTGCTTGGCCATGGCGACGGTCTCTTGTGCTTCGAGGAGGAAACTCTGCTCTTGGACCGGTGCGCCGTCGCAAGCAATGTTAGGTTGTAGGCCTCGCAGCTCAAATAATTAAGATCTAGGTCAGTGCTTACCTAATCGGACGAGATCCAGGGATGAAGCCTGCACATCGAGAAGCATGGGGTGGTCCCCCACTTTTCTTTTTGGAGCTATAAGTGGACCTGGATTTCCAGTCTTATTCTATCCCGTCGTCGCCATTCGAGAATTGTAGCAAACAATCAACGCCGAACAGCCTTCTTCAAAGGTCACCAGCCACGACATCCTCACGCTCTGCAACACCCACTCGTCGTCGACACACCAAGATCATCAGAAATCATCAATATCATCAAAGTCAAGATGTTTACTCTGTCCGAGGAGTCGAAGGTATGGTTGCGCATCAGCGACGACAGCTGTGATTGCAATTTGCTAATCAGACTCACAACAGGAGCGCATTGGCAAGCTCATTGAGGTTGCGCGCGTGGCAGTCCACTAGTATGTTGCGAATCCGATTGAAAACATTCGCATTGACCATTCTAATGAGGGTACTACAGCGGCTATCTGCCTGTGATTCTCTACCTTGGTGAGGACGGACATATGCAATCACTGCGAAATGGCACGGCTCTGACAGTGAACTTAGGATACACCCGAAGCGAGCCTCGACCTTCCCTGCACCGGTTCGTGCCCCCTTAAGCTAGATTGTGCTGAGGGAGGAGCTCCCTAGTTGACACTTTTCGCAGTCTGTTGTCGCCGCTTTCTTAGGCATGAAGCGGACCACTGGCTTAAGATGATATTAGAAGCACAAGCCGAACGGGCTTCAAGTAATCGGGCGACTGGGTGTCTAAAAGCTCGCAGCCCGAGCAAGAATTCGGCATCAGCCACATCACCTCTACGGCATCGGAAGGCGTTGGGGACGGGGAAATCACTTGGAATCATTGCCCAGCCCGCTTCCTTCCTGCAACGCGCAGGACCTGGGCTGGCTGATTGTACATTACATTCTGACGTGGATCAGACGAGTAAGGAAAATTCGATATCAATCTCCTAGGCCGTGGTTCATTCCACGAGTTGCTCAGGATGCCCTGCCTGCCTTGCCCGGGACTGCTGGGCCTGGCCGCGTACACTCAACACATCTGTCGCGATCGGCGCAACATTGAGTAGAAAGAAGCTGGGGATTTCCAGATAACTTGACGCAATTCCCCGGCGCATTCTCTTGTGCTCCAAGTGATATCCAGATGTCCGAGAATAGGGGATCGCAGCGGAGTCAACTCGAAAGACGTCGACTCAGCGGCTTATCGGCGCATTTTTTTCGATAAGCAGATCCATACGTCACTCAACTCAACTCCAATTTTTTGAACCCTTGCATCCATTTCTCAGTCTCAAGCCTCATTAACCTCGCGACCGCACCTTTCGCGATCGCGCAGCTGCCTGTCTTTCTGCGGTCTTTCTCAACGTCATTCATACCATGTGATCCGGATCAAGCTCGCAATCATGAAGGAGGACACGAATGGAGGTGGAGGCGCGGAGGCGGCCGCTTTCGTCTCAGGCGTTGCAGCGGGATTCCTGTCGACCTTCGCAGGCCATCCATTTGAGGTCATCAAAACACGCCTGCAGAGTCAGATCTTAATACCGTACCAGCTCATTGTCCTTTTGATACTGACTGACGTAAAACTCAATAGTCCGTGACGATCTGAAGACCAGTAGGTGGCCTTCTTGGAACATGGCCCAGGCACTTCTTCGATCCGACCAACCACACATCGCTTTCGCACGCGGCTTCACGTCCAACGCAATCGGCAACGCAGTCGGCTGGGGCGGTTTCTTTGCCGTTAAGGCGGTCGTAGAAAATTCCATCCTGTCATTCAAGTCTGACCCATCCGCCGAGCCATCAACTGCTTCGTCCGAGAAGCAAGCCAGGCTTTCAAGTGCCGACACTTTCATCGCTGCCTCTGTCGCCGGATATGCGACTCAGATTCTGGCAAATCCCATCTTTGTCGTCAAGACTCGGATGCTCGCCGTGCCCCGCGGCTCACCCAATGCTTACTTGAACACTGTGGACGCCATCCTCAAGATATACCGCAACGAGGGCTGGAAAGCATTTTACAGTGGTGTAGGTATCAGCATCTTTGGTGTGGTTCAGGTCGGTTTACAATTTGTCATGTACGACTATCTCAAAGACCAGTACCGGATCTCGCGCAAGGCGAAAGGCATCATCGAAGGAAGCGAGGAAGACCAGCTTACCCACGCAGAAACGACCATCATTTCGACCATATCCAAGACTGTGTCCATTACTGCGATGTACCCTTATCAAGTCATCAGGACCCGCATGCAAATGACCGACGCCAAGAATACCTATGGAGATGGCATAATTGGCGTGATCACCAATCTTCGCAAGGAGAAACAGGTACGCGCATTCTACAAAGGCCTCGGCCCCGCCATCGTTAGGACCTTGCCGGCGACGTGGGTCACATTCCTAGTCTACGAGGACCTCAAGCCATTCCTGCAAAAATTGTTCACTGGAACGAAGGACGGAGAGGGCCAGGGGCGCTGAACACACTAGAAAATGCTGTAGGGTCCAGCGGAAGTATTATTTGGTGGCAAGACCTTGACTGTTTGACAGACACGCAGGTTGGACTGCATTGAGATGGATCAGCCACGTACAGGAAAGGGAGGCATCGCGAAGGAGCAGGAGCACACGGGAGATGATACCCACTGCATATCTGCGTTGGAGCAGTTATAGGCGTCAATTACTAGGCATTTCGTGATTTTGTCCATCTATCAACCACTATGAAATGCATATGTGGAAGGTTCCTTAGCTACCTGGGGTTCTAGATTGCTGTGACACGTCTTTCACAAAGACGTCAATTATGTTCTGAACGCATATTGTGACGAAACGAACGTGGTGATGTTCGTCTACAACGAAAATGTGATAGGCCGCTGTGCTTCTCGTATCACTCGAAAGGCTTATTCACCACCACCTTCTTCTTGTCTCTTGGGTCGGCTTAAAGGCGCGCCAGCCATACCCCTTATCCCAGGCGTGCGTTTCAATCTTAAGGTTGGTCAATCTTTTGATGGCCTGCGTAATGCTAGGTTCAACTGTTCTACCGACAGCATGAGCACGACTAACAAAAGTCAAGAACTCGTGCTGCATCATGACTGTGGAGATGCTCTGAGGGAGGATCGGTCGCAGGTGATTAAAACCGGGGGTCTTCTTGATTAGGACTTGCAGGCAGCGTATGTCTCAGCCCATATTAGTTCGAATATAATGGGTTTGTCATCTTGATCTTTGGCATATAGAGTCTTGTGCTTGTTCTCGCGAATGTTATGTCCACTTTGGTGGAGGTGCCCACTCAAGTCATTCTGGACCAAGCGAGGCAGAGCGGGAGGACGAGGGCCAGACAGGGCAGGGCGGCCAGGACGGATGCGAGGCAGGGAGATATCATAAATGCTAAAGCGTGCATGAGCACGACCGGACCGGGACGGAATTCACCATTTTGCTTGTCATTACCTAGACCCTGGTATCAAACAGTCATGTACATGATCTACGAAGAGGAAAGAGATTCAACCCTCGCCAGTCAAGTCCATCAGTACCTCTCAGGTAAGGCGCGGCCGATCAACGGGCGTCTACCTAGGTAGACTCTACGCCTTCGTGTGTATTGCCAATCATGTATTGCCAATTACATGAACACGTAGGTTGAACAATTCAATGCTACAAGAATCAGTTATTTGGCTTATCAAGTTACAGGAACACGTTTAGCTAGGTATCTACCTAGCTAGACAAAGAAAGAGTACGTAGCAGAGGCATCCCCATAGCGAACGATACGTAAAGAGAAAACTCCGCAGGCAAGCCCTCTTGGAAGATTTTTCTCAAAGAGACCATCCCATACGAGGCTGTCCAGCGGGCGGTCAAACACTTTTACTCATCCCGCGTATCCAACGCCAAACTGTAGTGCCGCCACCTCAGTGAGACATGCCGTGTTTCTGGGTGCCTGGCAATCTTAGTCTTCGGTCACAGACTCTTGGAAAGGGGTTGACTGTACCACCATACCTGGGTTGTATTTCGATTTACGGATCCTACGTTTCTTGTCTGAACAACCTCGTTTCACTGGTCCTCAATGGCCCCGGACAGAACCCATAGGGGAGAAGCCTTTCCAATAAGCTTTGTCAGTGTTCGTGACGGACAATCCTCGTTCATGACGGGATTCAGGACACAGCCCTAGGCATCTGAACTGATATCGGTAAGGTCAGTAAGGTACATAAAGCGATCATTGTTTTTCAATTGCTAAAGAACTCCACATGGAAAGATCACTGTGTGGTTAAGTCTGACCCACAGCTGAAGGCTTGTCTTATCTGAACCAGTCTTATCATGACATGTTCAAGGTTTTAGGTCCCAAGCCTCAGCAGTGAAAACCAGATGGTAATAGCCACAATGATGGATCGACGATGTGTTGATAATGATCACACGACGACTGTGTAGGAATCTCGACGCATCTCTAGGCTTGTTTTGCATCTAGATATTCCCACGTTGCTATCGATGATTATTGGCGTACCTGAGTAGTGGGGGAATTTGAGCCACCATAATTGCCTCTCGAGCTAAAGCACTGAATGTCACCATGCTAAATGTAACTAGACGAAATTCATTCGCGATTGGATTGATGAAAGTCTGGGCCACCATATTACGCGACTCTCCCCGAAAATAAATGGAGCTTTAGCCGTACATCTCGGGTCCATGATCATCTTCCGTTCTTACAATCGATGTTTAACTACAATAGTGACAAATGAGTCATCACGATCACTACTGAAACTACCTAATTAGGTAAATATAGCGAACGAAAAGGCTCGTCGATGGCCCGGAACTTCAGTAGACTGAAGTAGACTGGCTTTGGTCCAGGTGTCTGAGCATAACAAGAATAGCGATGTGAGTGTCCCAGCTATCCAACTTAAAAAGTCTTGCATGAACTATTTGATTATGTGCTTCTTTGGTGGAAGTTACTGTGGGTAGAATCTTGACGGCTGAGTGAAATGTGCGTCCGACATAACCATGTTGCAGATACTAACCCAGCTGGAGGACTGACATATCTAGGAACACATGGGCACCGACAGTCTGCATGAAAGTGCTCAATCGGTCTTGCTGTATATTGATACTAGTAATGTAATAGTTGAAAGTAATAGTATTCGGATCAGTTGTCTGGGGATGCAATTCTGTTGCCTGAATGTGAGTGGCAGCGCACTGAAACGGCACACATCAATCTTCAACCATATTACGAATATGCTTCTAATCACATACCTAGGTACTTTGTATCAAGTACAGAATGCCAGAGGGACCGTGATGGTTGTGAGCCCGACGTCCCAAATCACACGATCCCAATATCAAACAAGAGCCACCCAAATGAGCGTGTCATATATCTCCCTCAAACTTGAAAGGACACCCACACTTTTTGACTCGTCACTGTGAGAACATGTCTCATACGAGTATAAAGCTGACACAAACTGAAAATATCCCAGTCTCTACCGAAGCACCCAAAATGGCGGACCGGCGGTGCCGTATATTGCTTCGTGCTACCTATCTGCTGCACGACGACGGGACTTGCGGGATGTCACACCACAAGTCATCGACGCGTACAAAACAAAGGAACAAAGGGAGGCATCGGCCCCTAGACGCTCGGCTCACACCGGGCCGGCGCGGGATGTTCGTATTGTTTTCTTCTCAAAGCCAGACGTACCACCAAGCCGGTACGCCTAGCTTAGAGCAGAGAAAGGCTCAGGGACTGCGCCAGGCTTGAAGTAGCGCGGAAGCTAGGATGGTTCTGCGTTACTACAACACAAGCCATGTCTTGAACCTGTGCACATAGATCCCTGAGCATTCTACGAGGGGTACACCACCAGATCTTGAGTACGCTACACCACAATGCATTCTCGATCGAGGTTCCCGAGGTCCTCTTGATCGGACGTCGTAGGCGTTGCTCTCGACAGGACATGGATCAGAGCGGGCCGGAGTCTTCCCCGCTGGACTACGGCCATGTGCAAGCTTTGTTAGTGTCTAACTACCGAGCCAGTAGAAATTAAATGGCCAAAATGACATGTCGAATGGGGCGAGATGGTTCACGTAATCATGGCAAGTGGTCTGAGCACTATCCAATGACTCTACCTCTTCTCTGTAGGACTAACAGCCTCACCTGACAGATCCCACGGTGCGAACCGGGACATGAAAAATACAAACAGTAGACGTAAAGGTTGTTACAGATCTGAAAAAGTCCAAGTACAATCCAGAGACTCTTCAGTGGCAATATGACTCTCAGCGCAGATTGTTTCGCGTCTAGCTTAACAAACAGTCAGAGCTTCCTCAACGCCGAGCAAAATCGGAAATCGAAGACCCACAGAGATCCCACGCGACTTGTCATATTGTATTGCATTGTCTACCCCCCACCCGATGACTGAAGATTCGAACATCGAGAGGTGACTGATCATTTGAAGCAGCGTTATCGAGTAAATGGACCTGGCGTCCCGATCCGGAGCGAAGCCGAGTCGACCCTCAGGCTCGGTCCTTCGGATAGTCATGGATCATACCCACCGCCTCGTCTTCTCATCTCGAACCCCCAAAGGCCCCAAGACAACCCGATTACGAGGAACCTTGAACGTTTTTCCCACCATCGAGTGCGTTGTCCATCCCTTGATGTCGTTTATGTTTGGAACGTGAAATGGGCTCGTTCCAGAGTTCCAAGCATCCGTCATGGACTTCCACTCCCCTCATGAAACCTATTGCTTTTTTCTCGTGCCAGAAATAGCTTTCACTGGCAAGGTCAAGGTTATCACTGACCGCCAGGACGCGCTTACGTGCGGCGATATGGCATTTGCCGGATGCCCGGGGGCCGCAAAAGTAGGTGCATGAAATTTACTTGGTTTTGCTGTCACATTTTATGTGTGAACCAATCTCGTGCTGTGAGACAAAAGGTGCGTTTGTCTGCGTTCGAGAATATTCCGCAAAATTCGGCTACCATTCACAACCTACCACATGCGCTGCAGGAATGACCAGTATGGAGCAAGCGCCCTCAGTGGCTCACGGGCCACGAGGAACTTGCCATGGCATAAGCCGGAAAAGGCAAGTAATAAAACTACTTCATACAAGACACGGACCCACCTGGCTGGTAGAGATACTTTGTCACTGGTCAGTGGATACAACGTTGTGAGGCCATCTACAAGATACCTGATGATCCATGCATGGTCTTTGAGGAATTTGAGATTATTCAAGCTCTGGGCTACCCACTATTTGTGATCTGATGTCGGCATTTATATCTCCACGGGATGTTCCATTTTGGGTAGGTAGATAGGCAACATCCTCGTAACGCCTCCTATAGCCTAAATGACTGAGATGGTGGTCTTATTACAACCACATCTTGCAAACCTGATCTTATCAGATTCATGTACGGCCCATGGAGGCCTTTTTTGATTTTTTTTATTCCAAATTAAACCAAAAAGAAAATATCTGTGAGGTACGGCCGTAGGGAAGTTCTACCCTCGCGATCTGCGAAGAGAGTCTCTCGCAAAAAATAAAATTAGACAAGCAAAAGCCTGTTGCGATTCTACATCGACGGTCTCTTCTGACGCATTCAAAGGGTCGCAATTGTTCCCCGAATTCGTAATGATCTTCCATGGCCGTAGCGGAGGCCGCACCTAGTATTCGGCTCCGGAGGCTGTGGATCGTGAGCGGCGTACTGGTCCCAGAGTCACCATGGGCTGGCCCGGGTGGCTCCAGTGTCAGGCTGCTCCAGTGAGAAGAATGTCCGTAGATTGGCGTTGTCGTTGACAAGTGATCAAAGTCCGTGCGCCCTCATCCGGCGTCTCCCCGGGAAATCGGTTCGGATCTTGCCGCGATCGGCTACTGTGGTATACCCTCTAGAAAGTTACACAGCGTCTGTTGGCGGTTACGTGTCCACCTATCTATCTATGCAAGTCAGCAGCTGCGCCTAACCGATGAGTTGAATGCAGGGCGATTAAGCAGGCTGAGCGCTGCGTTTGACCAAAATCTCGCATACTTCCGACTGCATGTGAGTGCATGTACTTGTTTGAGGCGCAAAGGAACGCCATGAAGAAATTTCCTCAGCATAGTATGGAGCTGGTCGTGGGGATGGTATCATCGTCACCGCCATCTATGGTTTCCCTCGTGACGTAGGATCCTTTGGGGGGTGAGAGAGAAAATGATATGTCAGATGGAGCAGCTTACCATACGATCTACTTGCCTACTACAGATATTCAGTGGAAACGTTCCCTCGGAAGATCAGGAAATAGTCCAGATCGCAATCTGCAGATAGCTTCTCGGCCAGGCCACTGACGCCCAGGTGGAGCGGAGTTCGCTAACGTTCTGCCAGCCCCAAAACCCACAGACTCCTCAAATGCTGGCCACTCAAGGATCACGATCGGATTGGATATAGTGATGTAGTTTCGCATTCGTATGTTGTGCATGTGCGCTTATATTGTGTCTACAAAGTCGGCGTCTTCTTGCACTTCTCGCTTGTCTCCACTTGCCGATCTCGCCAATCTGTAATTCGCTGCAAGGGCAGTTCCGTACTCGACTGTGCCTGAGCTCATGACAAGTCGACCTGATGAAGGTTGTCATGTTATGCACCTCCATCACCCTGCTTCCATATCAAGACTCTGTTGGTCGAGGGCAGTCAGGACTCGAACATGTCCCATACAATGGTACGATACGATACCAGTACCATGTTGGTGACGCAAGCGGTGGGAAAGGACTTGACTCGATCTCTCGCTAAAAGTATTCCAAGATGCTCGGGGAAAATGACTACGTAGACTTCCCATCCATGCCGAAGGACTTGTTACCGAGAGTGCACAGCGGCCCGGGGGTCCGGGAAAGTGACAGGTGACAGCTGAGGGCACAACGGCTGCTTCGGCTAAAACGTTGTTGATGCGCTGCGGGTCCCACGATCGAGGTATGTCTGCAAGCAAGACAGAAGCAGAGTTGCGATGAACAGATGCCCGCTTGCGCAATTATCGGGCGTGCATAGGAGTCAATCTGGCAGATCACCGGATTGTGGATTCCGGTGGTCCCCAGCGCATCTGATATCTGACAAGAGCTTACCAAACTTGGGTTTCCTTCGCGAGTTATAGCCGCTCCAGTGGATCGGTTCGCTGTCAAGTTTTAAAAGCAATGTGACAGATGCTGGGTAGCGGTGTCGCTGTCAGAAATGAGACCAGGTACGTGGTAAAGTCGATCCCCTTCGAATGGTCTCGAGCCCGGAAGATGGCCTTAAAGGACCGCTCGTGGGGGTGTGGAGGCCGGAGATACTTGGTTTGTGCGGCGGGTCGAAATGTCTGTACTATGAGAGAGTCAGGGACCACCATATCATCAATTGGTCATGTAGACTGTACTACGGTGATCCAAAAGCCGTCTCCTCGGTAAGCCCCACACGTGGATCAAATCGTTTCAAAGCTTGCTTTGTCCCGTAATAGTGCTTCTTAGATCAAACTTCAACGGTTCGGTTCGTGGCGAGATCTGTTAATGTTGTGCAGTGGAGAAGCCTATCGCCGGCCCTAGCATAGACTCACTCGCAACCTTGGAGGGTGTTAATCCAGCGCTACCTTTGTTATGAACACTGATAGAGCAGCTTGGAGAAGTCGATTCCATATAGCTGGAGCAAACCGAGAAAAAGAAAAAGCGGTGCTTGGAAGGTTCTCTGCGGCGCCAAGAAAGAACCTTAGAGCATCTGTGCTGATGGGCGGGATAATAGCGATTAGTCAAGAAATTATCCACCTCTTGCCATCCCACGGGGATGACTGTCCCCCACATCATGATACTTGATCGACAGTCCACGTGTGTCTCAATGGCAGTGTTCACGGCAACAGCGCATGAACCTCCCTCCACACCATACGATGGTGCTCGGTGAGACTGCAGGCGAACGAGAGGTTATCTCACATGAGGTCGTTGAGATCTGTGTCGTTGTAGGGTTACTCCCAGCACCAAGTACCGCAGAGCAGCCAATCAGATTTATCGCATCCATCTGATATTCCGAAGCGTTGGGAAAGCATTGTCCAGGGTTGGCGGGCGACGGACTCATGAATGACCACGCTAGAACGGGGACGGGGAATTTTGGACCTGGGATACTCTTGCGGCCTTTGTGGGATACAGTTGCATCTCACCCCTGGGTGTTTGTCCACGAAACGTGGACCTGAAAGACATCACTCTCATTTGTGAAGTTATTCGTGAGGTTGTCAGACACAATGGAGGCATACCTGACTCATCGTCATACCTGACTCATTGACACTTTTGTGGCGGCCAGCTCCGAATTTTATCTCAGATCCTCCGAGATTCTGCGCTGAATCTGAAATGCAGCGGCTCTGTGTACGAAGGTAGGTGGGTATGTTCTGGGCCTCTGCCTCAGAGATTGTACCTGCTTTGAGTTGCACAACGGCAATGCAAGATGCACCAACTGTATACAGAGTGCGGCAGTAAGTCTCCCCAATTCGTACGACTGCGATGCAAGATGCGCAAATCGTATGAAGAGTGGGACGATTTTGCTCTCCCAGATCGGGAAAGCTTGCGAGTATGGATTTCAGCACGTTCGGTCATACATACGCACAACAATCTGAGGAAACAGCTGCAAAGGCGAAATTCTTCCGGATTGTACAACCTCAGGGGCCAAACACGGAGTCGCGCGGAGACGGATGAGTTCAACCGGGTCCAGACCCATGGGGTCTGTCCTATCCTGCGCGGTATGCCCAAGGAAAAGTAGTGTGATGGGTTCGCATCTTGACGCAGTGACCCGGACGCCACTGAAATGCCGACAAGTCGGAACCTCAGCCCTCATAGCAATGACGGTGTCAGAGAGACGTACGCCACAGCCATGTCAAACGGACATCTACCAAGTGGGCGGGTAGACTACCAAGTGGACGGGTAGACTGCCAAGTGGGCCTGGGCTGACTAGGCAGTTGTTCTGATGCTGGCAGACTACTAGCCGAGCTGCCAGGGCAGCCAGCTAGGGCGCGCTTGAGAGAACCGAGTACTAACGACTTTTTATGAAGTTCCACAATAAGTGACAAGTCATGTGGAGATCTGACATGCTACGGGGAAGGGAACGCGCCCCGGGACGCAACGGAGGGCCAGATGATGCGCTCAGGGGCCGTGGAAAAAAAATCCGAGTATCTGGCTTGCCTTGCTCTTGTTCAATGATAGTATCCCGATTCAGACGTGCTCGACTGCGATCGGACGGAGATTATTAACGGTCCTGCATGTCGTGTGGAGGAATCGTGTACTGCGTAGAGAGACCACAAACTCGACCTACCTCGATTGGCCCTGAGAACCAAGCTGTGGCATGTCGACAGTGCAGACGCTCAGACTGTGTACGAGACACACTCCGCCCTCCTGTGCCGTGTGCGAATGGATGACTGGATAGCGGCCTCCCCCCACGTTTTCCTGAGAGACAAAGCCAGTCTTCAAACGGGAGATAAAAAGTGGAGTTCCCCATCTATATGTTTCTCGTGAAGGAGGAGGTGCCACGGGTGATGGTTGATAACACATCACTATGAAGCCTGAACACCTGATGCCCAACTCGAGGGTGTCCCTTGCTTTGAACAGCCGTTTGCGTGACTGGACAAATGAAAATAGAAGAGGCTGAGATCGACATTTGCAAGAGCTGATCAACAGGCCGCCCCCGCCCTCTCAAGTGAAAAGTGGTGGACGTGGCGCGCAGCGTTGAGAGGCGCCAGCAAGACATGCAGCACGCCAGACGCAGAGGCGGTAAGCTGCCAATGATTTCCCGGATTTGCCGGGTTTACTGGCTGTCTATTGGCAGACCAAGTGTCACTCACGGTGGAGGAAAAACATGATACAACACGAAAGAAGAGAGGGGGCCCACTGGGTCGATGTGGCTTGTCGTGATTACTCGGGGAGGAGCGCCAGCACAGGCAGCCAGGGCCGACATGGCAGACGGGGCAGACGGGGTGGAGCTCGAGCCGTCGAGTTGGTCATGAAGATGAGGATGAGAACATGACCGCTCTATTTCCATGGAATTTGTATGCAAGCCGTTGTCGTGTCGGAGGTGTCGAAGGAAGGAGGTTGATGAGGTTGAGATTAGGTAGCATGTTGATGCTGGCAGGTGGATGCCAGGCAGGGGTGGGCCAAGCGAGGTGGGGGTGTCAGTAGCGTGACCCTGCCCCGATTTGGACCGAAACGGCAGCGCGGGAGCGAGATACAGCAAGCAGTGAGCAGGGAGCCCCAGCCATCAGGGAGCGGCTGTCACGATCGCTAGCTGGGGCAGCTGGGGCAGCTAGGCTCCATTTTTCAGGGCAAGCAGGGCACCCCTTGCCAAGCTGTGCAAGGTCCTCCACTTTCGAGCGTTTTAGCGCGCACTAAACCCCCTTGTCGTCGAACTCACTCTCTGCCACACCTTTCGAAACAACGACATCTCGTTGCTCGCCTGCGTTCCGAATGTAGCCCTACCTACCAGCGTGCCAGCCTACACAGGTTAAACTACCCAACAACTGTTCACCATCGCTTGTGAAAGAGGGTGTTGAGGAGGGGAGGGGAGGGGAAGGGAGGGACAAACACACATACCTCCTCTATCAAAGAATACAGATTAAACGGCGACCTGGCTGCCTGGATATGCCCTGAACAATGATTATCTGGATGTCTGGATGGGCGAGGGGTTTGCCCAACATCTACAGCCTGAGTCTATATATGCTATGACGGTATCGCGTGGTGTGTCCCGCCACGCTTCGGTCATGTCTCACGGAGCGTCGGCCCACCATCCACCACTTCACTACCATGACGAATCATGGCAGAGGGCGGCATCAGGCTATGGCTAGTCGTCACTTGTCTCGCTTCTAAGGCCTCCCTGATGAGGGGTGAGGTCTGGCTTGCGATAGCGTCTAGACCTCCTGCTCTACACGCTACACGCTGGACACACCAGCGTGTACTTACTGCATCCAGACCAAAACAGTCCAGCACCAGCCTGGCGCACCTTTGTGCCCAAGCCCCCGTCACCCTACTGTGACAAGCGGGAAGCTGTACGTGCATAGTACACTACATATATCTGTATAGTACAAAGTAGTATTATGACAGGCAGTGGGGTCCCTCATCAACCCGGTTCAGGCTTCGTCAGGCTTTTGGACATCATGTCGTCTTGCCAGCTTTGCCTACGGTCCTATGTGGGATGACCTAATTGTGCCTCTCTCCCGTCTCTTCCTCCCATGCAAAAGAACCCCAGAACCCAGAAGCTACCGGGTGGTAGCCGCAGCAGCGCAGTGGGGGTATCCGCACTACTACCTGGCCATGCACAATCCACAACACAGTACGTACTTATCTGTCGACTCAGGTACATAGGTACCTTTGCAGCAGACGATTCGGGAGTCCGGGGCCCCTCCCATCATGTCTTGCTTCCGACCAGGGTGGCAGGATGGACACGGCCCACGGGAGGGGCAGAAGGCAGAAGGGGGACCGTCGTGAGGTGGATTCCTTGTCCATTTTGTGCCTGGTACTTGCAATATTCGGACCCTAGTCTGCCTGGCTGTGACTTGACATCGGAGCAGGGCCTGGTGGTCCCAGTCCCAAGCCCATACTACCATCATGTATGCGACATACTTTTGGGCTTTCTCGCCAATCTCCTGCTGCTCTAGCCTCTGCTCCGAGAGATCTTCCTCGAAAACGGCATGGGTCTTCGCATCGTCTAGGTATCCCAGATCGTTTTGACTATTTTCTCTGTGGCCCATGCGCACCATCCCACTCCCACATCGACCATCGTTGATATATTGTGCCATCCTTCCCCAGGTCTCAACACGCCTCTTGGCCCATCCTTCTGACAGACAACGAGAATCATCACCGTCTTTACTGTAGCAGCGCCCAAGTGACTGAGTATTGGTCCTCTATCCGCTTCGTTGCGCACTTCACCTTACTATCGATCCTTTCCCGTCACCATAGCTGGTTGTCGACGCAGACCTCCGGCTTCAGGACAGTTTTGCTGAATTGTCTCACGGTACTCTACTCCTAATATCATCAACATGGCATCCTACCACCAGGAGCCTCCAGTCACCCAAGGCTGGGACCGGTGGCAACCACACAATGCCAGCCCAGACTATGTGACGATGGACGGCATGGTGGCCTACGATACCCGCGCCGTCCCCTCTACCAACGCTCTCCAACGGCCGACCATGAGCCCACAGTACTCTTTGCCTACCACATACGCCGAGAGTCCAGTGACGCCCATGTCTGCCTCGCCCTACGGCAGTCAAGCCCCCTTCGGAGAGTACCAGCCCTACTCGTACCACGCGCCCACAGGTTCCACACCATACTCCCAGCAGTTGCCCTTGCGCCACTCACAACGGCCGATGGCACCGCCGACGCCTCCACTGGAAGATGACCGTGGTGTGCGCATGCCTACGGTGAAGAGCTCAGTTCGCAGATCCTCGAGAAGGAGTGTATCTGTTGTCAAGTCCGAGGCGGGTAGCGAGACCAGAGAGATCAAGACTTGCCCCAAATACGTCAAAAAAGACGGTTCACTGCAGCATGAGTCCAACAAAACGATCGACAAGTTCCTCAGGTTGGTCAAGACACGGGAAGCGGTACTACCAGTTCGCACTAAGCCCGAAGCTGCGACACCCGAGTCCATGGCTGGTGAGGCCGGCTCACCACCGGCAGCAGAGGAGGTAATTAGCAACAAGATACCCTACAAAGTCATGAGTGTTTTGCTGACGGCTATGCAACCTCTAGGAGCCTGGACGATCGCAACAGCCCAAGAAGGCGAAGCAGTGCCGTTGGTGCCCAAAGACATTTGCACAGAATGCCCAATTACAGACACACGAACGAGCTCACTCAGGCGAGAAGCCCTTTGTCAGTATGGTCTCAGACTATGCGCTGTGAACCAAGACTAACAGCTTAATAGGAGTGTAAGATTTGCGGCAAACACGTATCACAGCCAGGAAACTTAAAGGTAAATAACATCATGGCGCGGCGACCAGGGATCAGTTCTGACGTGTTCATCATTCAGGCACATATGCGTCGTCATACGGGCGAGACTCCCTATGAGTGCCGTATTTGCCATGCAAGGTTCGCATCGAATGGAGGCATGAAGGTCCATGTCAGGAACAAGCATGAGGGAGAACCCAAGAAGATCTGTCCCATTCCAAACTGTGGAAAATCATTCACCACGATTGGCAACATGAAGGTGTGTCTAGACAGCGTATTCCATTACCTTCCAACCACGCAAGCTTGTCAACTAACCACGGGCACCGTCTTCACAGGTCCACATTGACAAGTTTCACGAACCAATGCTCATCCACTACATGGAGATGATCGCCGAGCACGACCCATCGCAGCCTTTCCCAGAAGACGTTGCAGAACTCTGGGGCACGTTGTTGATACTCTACAAAAACAGCAACTGCGGAATTAAAGGGCGAGGTGTGGACGATCCTGAGATCAAGGCTCTAGATAAGCGTCTAAAGCAAGAGCCTGGCGCAAGGCTAGAGATGACGCCCGTGAGCCCCGAGGCAACCACTCACGTTAATGAATATCGCCAATACTACGACCAGCAGCAACAGCAGCATTATCACACCGTCCTTCCCCACCCTGCACAGCAAGCGCAACAACAGTCCGGCTACATGCAGCTGCCGGTACATCAGCCTCAGCAGCCGATTTACCACGCCCTTCCTACGCCGGGTTCATACAATATGGGCTGGGGTCAAACTCCTCAATACCACTAGGTGCGCAGCCTTTGGACATTAACGACGCCTAAATGCCATTGCATAGATGTTTGGAATGTACGAATAAGAAGAGCACGAGAGCCCACAGCGTCGAGCCCAGTCACGGGACAAGTAGGTGGCCATAATGCGCAAGAATGCCCACGGAGCAATCCTCGCATTTTGGCTGGAGTTTATGGACCTTTTTTTATTCTTCACTTTTTCTTTCTCTTTTACTTTTCACTGCCATCGTTCTTTCTTTAAGCCTCAAAACATACTCTTTTCAAGCCTGTACTGCAACACATCCTCCTCGGGGACCACAGCAACTGATATATCATGTACATTTAAGCGCTGTTGGTTTTGGGCTTACTGGGTTTTCTCTTGTTTCATTTTACTATACATGGTTCTCATGTCTGTCACGGTTTCTTTCTTCCCCTCTTTCTTTCCCCGCAAACACAGGAATTCCTACGATTATATATGAAGGCTGTCTAATAGATCGGAAAAGGGAGTTGTGTTGGGCCAAAAGGGGAGAGACATTGGGGCACAGGCGTATCACAGGAGACAAAGGGAAACGTGGGAGATGAGAAAAGTGCAAATCGGCCTTGCCGATGGAGTTTTTGAATTCTCGGGTTGTGTTTTCAGCGGTCTTTAACGTTCAACGGGGGGTTTTGGGCATAAAGACTTGGCCGAGGGGATTATTAGATACCCTCAAAAGCACATTACAGTGGAAGGAACGAACGAACAAGGCAGAAGTATCAGCAAGATCTGAAGTCAAATTAGGTCAAGCAAGTCAAGCCAGCCGGGGTAGGGGCGAGTGGGCAAAGACATTGTCTACGCCCAAGTGGTGGATCATAACGATGCTCAGCCGTTCCGGTAAAGTTTTCTGTTTGGGAGGCATTCTCGATAGGCGAACACAAATGGAAATTTTACTACCAACTCTTCCGGGCTCTACACAATTTTTCCAAAGTCTTTTGTCACATTGGGAATAACTCAGGCACGCCAGATTGGCTTACATGCGCCTCGCATGGATTGGAAAATTAAGGGCATAGTCTAACCTTGCTACGGAACTTCACTCGGGACCGAGTCGATCGATACCCCATGTCATTGTACTGCAAACCATTCACAATGATTCTGCATCTACAAGGTCCTAACAGTACTAATCTGACGATTATTCAGTCATGCTGCGTATCCCGCCCAGGAATGAGAACACGAACACGAACGAAAACGGAGGTATTCTGTCTGCCCTTTCCTCTTATGAGCTACTAGGGTATGTTTTCTGCAGAGCATCCATCAAAGTGTAGTGTTCACATAATCAAAATTTCCTCTCTTCGAAACAACCGAAGGGGGGTGGTGGTGGTGGCTGTCCGGGAATACTCTCAACACCGGCTCTCTCCGGTGGAACGGTTGGCCGTTCCAGATTAGCGAAATCGGATATGTGAAAAGTCTGTGTAAGCCCGGCGTCGCCCCGACC